>AYEL01057223.1:0-41987 GCA_000484575.1 Olivierus martensii | reverse complement strand
TTTAATTTATCGTTTTCCGTAAGTAAATCTATAAGTGGAGCAAGAATATAATTTAGCATTATTGCTTCATTATTATTTTAGAATTTCTTAATTATTTAAATATCAGTCATACTTTTTGTTAAAATATTTACATATAACAGTTTTTGGGAGTGCAAACCATTCTATATTAGGAAATTATTTGGTTTATTAGTTTTAAAAAACATTAACACTACATTTTATAATTACATACTATACATTTTAGAAAACACTAACACACTTTTATTTAACATTAATACTGTTAAATAAAAGTAAACAACAAGCGAAATAAGTAAAACACTAACACACTTTTATTTAACATTAATACTGTTAAATAAAAGTAAACAACAAGCCAAATAAGTATTGTTTACTTTTATTTAATATCTAAAGAAGTATTTCAGTATTAATGTTTTTTAAAATGTATAATGTGTTAATTATTAAATGTATAGTATTATACATTTTATAATTAACATACTATACATTTTAAAAAACACTAACACATCATACATTTTAGCATTTTTGAAAAAGTTCATTAAATTTGAACTTTTTCAAAAATGCTAAAATTTAAATTTCAGTATATAGTATTATTTTTTGTAAGCAATAGCTAAATTTGAGAATATATTAGCTCATAAAACAAATTTTTTAGTGTTTAAGTGTAATAAATCTTGGAACTACATGATCTTGCTAGTATAACTTGAACTTTTAAAAGATACTTGGGATCAATCATTCACTTTCATTCGAGTTACTTAATTTCTTTTTTTCTTTTAACATGCATCGCCTTCAAAATCAAGTAGATGGTTAGTTGATTCGATATAGACAAAAATACTACACATGAACTAAGTACTATGTATTGAGAAAAGTCGAGCCATCACTGTTAGTCTGCGAAATTCTTAGAAAAACGGAATATGTTTTTTTTTTTTTCTTGCCAAAAAATCGATCAATGAAAATATTGTGTGACGAGTCGATTAGACCGATCTATTTATACAAAGAGGGGAAGTCTTTAAAAACCTTTTTACAAATACAGCATAATCACTTAAATACATATTCTGCATACATAGAGAGGACAAAGTTCATAATTACTATTTTTATAAGTCTTAAATCTAATTACGCTATAAGGTAATCTAATACATATAACGTTATTTTAAGAAATGAATTTTTAATAAGTACAGTACTGTGATTTTATAACTCTTAATTAAATCCGCATAAAAATATTTACGTGCAAAAAGGGGGAGAGTATTTTTTTTCCCAGTAAATCGCTTTTAAATTTAATAATATCATACACATAATCACTTATTAGTAATATATAACTATTGAACTAATACTTAAAATTTTTTTCATAAATTTTTGAATCTCGCCGATTTGAAATAATAAATTATTCATAATAATGTCTGAACACGCATTTACTACTAAATAAAACGTCAAGGAGAGAGAGAGAACTCGTGCCGAGAGTATCATAAATATTACGAACGAAAACTCATTTTAATTATAACCGCTGCTTTTACTCATTAATAAAAATCTCGTAGGGTTTGTAGAATAGTTAATGAGCAGCGCGCGCACACAACATCTCATAGATGAACACAGTCCCTGCGCCAGTATATTCCGCACCCCTATCATCAGTGGAACCGTGCCTGTTTCGACTGCGAAGCCGACTGTTCGTCTCGTGTGTGTATATGCACCGTCTTTAGATCGATTGAGACATGGCGAGTGCAGATCTGTGTTTATTGTACCGATATCAGTTCTAGTTACCATGATGTGAACCAAAAAAAAAGAGATGGAAAAGGTAAATTATATCCCTTACTGAATTTTTCCACTATTCAAGGTCGTTTGCGATGTATTCAAGTATCCATTTAATAAGCAAGTGTTCACGGATTAATGCTCAAAATAGTGTGAAATTTTTAATTGTTTTTTAAAAAATCTGTAAAAATGGTTGCATAAATCGACTGAAATGCCGTGAAACAGTACCGTGTACGTAATATGTTATTTCATATTGTATACAGACAATAGTATCTAGATAATCTTATCTATCAATTTAAATCTTGTTCGAGAATAAGCATCTTTAATTTATTATCGTTTTAAATACATTTCATAAAGATAAACAAGCGGTGACCCATAAAAAATATTCGAAAGAATGGAAAGTTTTTAAAGCGAATAATAATTTTATTATTATTATTATTTGCATTAAAAACTAAGCTTACCATTTAATCCTTCGATTTAAATTTAATATATTAACAGTTTTGTGTCGAAAATTGATTTTACGTTAAGAGATAAACGAGTTCGGCACGACTAGGAAGAAATGTAATAGCAGAGAGAAAGCAGTCAATAGAATAAAACGATTAAAATATTTCGTGAATTCAATATATTAAGCAGCTTTCTTATCGCTTATACATACATTAAAAATATTTCTTGCATTGGATATTTTGTTTTAATCATTATAAATTTATTGTTTGTATTTTCCTTTCTGCTGTTATCGTCTTAATATTATATCCATTTTACCTATTGATACATTAAATGTATACGATTAAATATTGGATGATTTTAAACACAAATTTTTCGTTATTCAGGCTTTTCCGTAAAACGTCAAATTTTGTTAACTGTGACCCAAAATATTTATTCGTATACTATAGAATTTATTACAGCTGGTAACAGAAATTCTAATATTCAAACGGAAGTGAAATCTAGAAAAACAAGCAGCAATATTCGATTACAACCCAGGTGTAGATGTTGATGTTTTCAGTGTTGTTATCGGTTTTCATTGCTTGTATACTTACTCCATACATTACATAACCTATAATATATTCATTTATTTTCATAGCTTGTAATATAATCATTTATATCATTGTCAATCGAAAACAATGCCATGGAATTATTAATTATATGATCTATATCTTTTACAATCGAAAGCCATCATAAAAAAAATATGGATGACTTATTTCTGAAGTATTTTTCGTTAAACGTATTTTTATACTGTAAAATTCATAATATTTATTTGCGATATTGATTTTTAGAGAGATTTATTGGACACATGCTCTTATGACATTTTAGTACACAAATTAAAAAAAAAAAAAAAAAAAATGATTTTATATATAAATTAAAATTTATAAAATTAATAAAAAAAAAAAAAAAAAAAAATAGATTCTAACAATATTTTTATTTAAAAGCGATTAATCATTTTTTTATATTGTTAACTGAATGGAATAATGTGTTTTAAAACCTAAAAAAAATTTTTGAATATTTTAATTTGTCAAAGAAAAATATCTGTAATGTGTTGTATAGTATATGAAATATGACTACAGATTCTGTCACGCACCGCTCGGTTCCTTACTTTGATGATCGAAAATGCGCTGCCGTGTAAAAATCTCTAAAGCAACAGGTAGAAAAACACTTACACGGTAAACACACAACGTTCATTTTTAAAAAACGGTGAAAAGATTTCCAATCTTATGCTACGAATTAAATTAATACATAAAATTCTTACGCATTGATTGGATTATAAAAGTTTATTTGGGTTTTAAATCTTAGGAAGCATTAACAGTGTTTAAATAAAGAACATAGTTTGAGAGATGGAAACAGGCAATTTTTTCCCAAATGAACTTTTTTATTCTGAATATTAGATATAAGTAAAGCCTAGTGTTAGTCTCCATCTTATATTGGCAGCATCATATTGGATTTGAGCCAACTGTGCTATTTTTCGAAGTTTTATTCGAGAAGAAAGGTCTGCTTAAACATTACTTCATGAAATTATAATGATAAAACTATATCAGTGTTATTTATAGTTATATATTTTATCAATGTAAAATACCTAATTGAATATTCAATAATATAACATCAAAATTAAGAAATTTAAATACAATATGTGATGTTTATTCGGTAATAAATCGTTTTAAGAATCAAAATTTGTAGTAATTAATAAATTTTAGATATAATTATATAATTTTTATATCATAATAAGATAGTTCTTGAGATGATAATACAAGTTTTCTACTTAAAAGCTTTGGGATAATGCCAAAGTACCTTTTTTAAAATTTACTATATTTAGAAACTTGAGTCGAATAAAGTTTTCTATATAGATTAACGGGATGATGATTTTTTCTTTTTATCAAATTATATGTGTATATATTAAAATATTTCTCTAATTAAATTTATTTCAATTTGAAATTCAGTATTTATATTTTAATTAATTTTTTGTTGTTTTATTGTTAAATTCGACTTTAAAAGAGAGACTAGTTAAGAACTATTTTCATATTTGGGATACATTGGAAAGAAGCCAGTGAGAAACCACTAACTTACTACTGTTGCAGTTTGACAGGTGCCAGATTTAGAAACAAAACTTTATGTTACAGCGGAACTACCATAGTTTTGTATCCTATAATTTGTTCCTTCCTCCTGGAGTCTACTATAAAGTTCTATAACCCCAAACGTTTTATTTCCTTCCGTCGTCACGGTCTCTATGAAACTATAGTTAAATTATAATTATATGTAACTCCTTTTTATTCTTTTTAAAATTTTCTTTTGCAGCTCATTTTTTGTTTGACTTTTATGTAATAAACCATCGTGATCGCAATGCGTTTTTAAATTAAAATATTAAATGCACAGTGGTGTCATGGATCCATTGTGTGTGTGTGTGTGTGTGTGTGTGTGTGTGTGTGTGTACGTGTGCGCGTGTATATGTATGTGGATGTGTGCGTGCGTGTATGACGTAAAATTTCTTGGTATAGGTGTGTGTTTACACAGTATACAAGCGGTCCTCGACTTCTGCACTTAATTGGTTTCTGAAATGTGTACGAAAGGCTGAAATATACGAAAGTAGAGCAATGTAAAAAAACATGGGAAAAGTGTTTTTTACATTAAAACAGATAAACTGACAATACACAACATAACAAGAGAGAATGGTTACAAGGAAGCACGCGCGTTTTTGGGATACATATCAATAAAAATTAAATTTCTAAATATGTACGAAAGTCGAGGACCGCCCGTTTATTGAAATCGATTTGATTAGATTTATAGTTTAATTGATGACTGAAGTTGAAAATAAATAAATATATAGATATTTTAAGTAATCTTTTATGATTCATTGATTTTAAAACAGATTCGTTGAAAAATTACGTTGTCTACCTCATTGTACAATATTATACTTATTAAAAGAGAAAATTTGCCTAATTTAAAAATCATAATGTCAAGAAACTATATATTAGTATTAATGCTGCAGTTAAAAGTAAATTAATCACGATTCAATATTCTTCGATTCTCCATTGGCATCTGTAATTAAGATTATTAAAAAAAAAATCTCAAATATTAATTAAATAATTTCGTTATAGTACTTTATTATTAATGAATTACTAAATAAGAAAATCATATGCTGAAATAATTTTAATCTAACAATTGTCCATTAGGGACGGTTGTCATTTGCTGTTAAACTGAACAATTAATTATCGTAAAATAAACAAGTTTTTTTTTTGCACGCTTCATAATTTGTTAAATTTTTTGTTTATTATATATTTTTAATGTTTTTAATATATATTTTGAGCAACAAAATGTGTTTTTGTACATAACTCGGCAAATTTTTTTACTTATGAAGATACAATGCTCGGAATGGACTAATTGCATAAAAGACTTTGTGGCGTCCTAGATCGGTTGCTATGGTAATATAAACCGTTCGTAAATAGAGCGACGCCTATACAGGAAGATTAATATTCTTTAAGTTTTCATAACAGAACATTTTAAGACTTAGTTAAAAATTATTGAATACCTTTTTTTATTGCATTTATTTTATATTTGAGTCAGAAAAATATATTTTATAGCCTCAATATTTTTTCTTTCTTTGACATTTTTTTTTTTTTTTCAAATGCTATGTAATATATCAGCTATTATACAGTTCTGCATATAAAATTTTTGGAAAAAAAATACAATATAATCACCAAATATTACTTGAAATAAATTCAATACTGTATATTCTTAGTGTAGTCTATCAATTTTTAAATAATAATGTATTTAAGACTTATCTTTAAAAAAATAACAGTACTTCCAAGTACTTTATCCTTTTCATGTACAATTTGTTCAAGCATTTATTTGAAATTTCCTCAAAAATATTAGTCATTTCATTAATCAAATAAAAGTAACAGTAAATTTTAGTAAATATAAAAACAAAAGAATAATAATTGTTCATTGTATTATGATTCCCTATAAATAGGAGAAGAATTTACTTACCATCCCAAGTATCATACAAGGCATATAATGGTACCCTCTCTCTTCCATTAGTAACTTGTCACTACTATTATTGGCAGGATTCTTTTTTCTTTCTTCAATCTCTCTACTCTTCCATTTGGTCCTACATTTTTCAAAATATTAAACCTATGAGTATGCCCAATATCTCTCTTTAATAAAAATAAAAGTATTATAATATGAGCAAATAGATTATTATTGAAAACCCTGTCTTGTTTTTGTTTCAGAAAATTGTTTAATTATGCAGTCGAGACTTAGTTTCTACTATTTTCTCTTTAAATAAAGAATATTGCAAAATGATTCCTGTCCACATAGGAACTAACTCACTTGGCAAAAGACTGCCTGAGTTTAGGTCTGGTCAGCAAATGCTGATTTAACCATCCATTAAATCTGCCACTGACTGTAACTAATATTTTTTACTTTTTGAACATTCTATTTCTATTTTATTACAACCTATATATTTTGAACACAATATATATATATATAGGTGATTGTAATACAAAAAATATTTATTATTAATTTTATTTAGTGATTTTCTTATTGCTTTTTGATATGTTAGTGTACTGTTTACATATATTTTTGACCCACTGTACGAATAAAAAATTTGCTTGTAATTATATTAGATATTAGATTAATATAGACTTTTCTAGAATAAAATGAAATTGTTTTTTATATCATTTTAAACTTTCTGACATAGTTACAAAAAAAGTTTTGAAATACTTATAATTAGTTAACAAATAACGTTTGTTGTTTTATTGTAGTTTATATAATTTGAATTTAAATTATTTGCTATAAAATATTTTTGTCTGCCACTTGCATATCTTCACTTAGTTTTAAAAATTATCACATTAACTTTAATGTTTGCCACTTGGATTTCATATCTGTCACTTCAATTTAATATTTGTTATTTAGATTTAATACTTTCTATTTAAATTTGTTAATTGCCACTTGGATATACTATTTGTTCCTGGAGTTTATTATTTATGACTTCAATTTAATATATGATAATAGGCTTCATTTTTTATTATGTGTATTTATTGTATATAAGGAATTATTATTAATTTATGTTAGATAGATAATGCTATTATGTCGAGAATTATTGTTTTGCTTATTTAAATGAAATGTAAAAAATCTTTTGCCTAATAGCTATTCCTACCATATATTTGCAGATATATTTTTTGAAAAATACTGGACCAAAAAGTTGCCATCATTAGAAAAAATGACATTATAGCTACTGAATGAATTAAATTTAAATTCATCAAATGTTTCAAATGAATTAACTTTTATCTCTTAATGTTTTAACTTTTTTGAAAGAAATGTATAAGTCAGGGATGGGCAACCTCTAGTTCCCATGCAATGAAAAAGCTGTAGAGCAGGGGTGGGCAACCTTATATTACTATCCGTTAGTCTAAGCTAGGGATGGGCAACTTTTTTTGTAGAGGAAAAATAATAATTTATAGCAGCGGTCGGCAACCTTTTTTTGTAAGGAGCTGTATGAAAAATTTATGGTGGGCCACGGGCCAAAACAAAAACAATTGATAATAGAATGGTGAGACCACATGGGCAACCTTTTTTTTGTAGGGGGCCGTATAGAAAAATTTATAGTGGACCACGAATAGTATTTATTTAAAAAAGAGAAAAACAAAAACAATTGATAATAATAGTATTTATTTAAAAAAGAGAAGGTACATAAAAACAATTGATGATGATAGTATTTATTTAAAAAAGAGAAGGTACAGTACAATTGATAATAATAGTATTTATTTAAAAAAGAGAAGATACAGATATAAACCTTTTTTTGTAGGGGGCCGTATAGAAATATTTATGGTGGGCCACGAGCCAAAACAAAAACAGGGGCTGTATAGAAAAATTTATGGTGGGCCACAGGCCAAAACAAAAACAACTGATAATAATAGTATTTATTTAAAAAAGAGAAGGTACAGATATGTAACATAGCATTGGTATTAGATATAATAAAATAATGTAGCCCTCGGGCCAGAGATTGCCACCCCTAGTATAAGTAGTTGTATTTGTTGATGATGACATACATTTAATCTGTTTTTTTTCATCTTGGACCAATTGTAGGCATTTATCCAAACACCTAGTGTTGCAGTTGATTTTGTTTTAAATATCTTCAATCCATTACTATAATTTTCAGACCATTGGTTAATGTATTAAAAAATTAAATTTATGAATTCAGATACTGGCCATCATTCTCTTAATGTAGCTTCTTGCTTAAATATCTTATTGAAACCTTCTAAGGCATTATTAGTGTTGGGAATAACATTACAAATGCCTTTGAACCAGTTACGATTGTTTTGAATTCATTCTCTTGTAAAATATGAAGTATAAATGACCATTGTGGATCATGCGCAGCACATATAGATTACGTCAAGTATTAAATCAAAGTGAAAAATTTTATAATGAAGTAGCAAACATTAAATCTAAATGGCAAATTTTAAAATTCAAGTGAAAATTTTTTATTTCATAGTGTAGGAATTAGTGACAAAAATATTTACTTTTGCTTCATTTTATTTTCTTTTTATTGTGATTAGTAATATTTTTATCACATTATACATATAGCAAAATGATTAATTATATTAGAATTTGCAATTTTTTAGTTATATTCTTGAATTAAATTTTTTTGCATTTCACTTTATTTTTATAGCATTTTAATAGCACCCATATAATTTTGTCTTAATACAGTATTTAAAGTCAACAATAGCAGTAATTGTTAAAATATATCCAATATCATCATTGAAGAGAATATGTTCACTTAATATAAACTGCTTAAACTCTTACTACAATAACTAAGGAGACAAGCACGACTAGCAGTTGAGAATAACGTAAACACTTTAATTAGTCAAAAGCGTTAGTTTATTAAAGTCATCATCAGGCTTTTTACATTCATTCAGTTATAAAAGGCATTCTAGAACAAAAATGTCGTTAAAAGAATGCTTCTTTTGTTCTAGAACGCCTTTTTAACTGAATGAATGTAAAAAGCCTGATGATGATTTTAATTAGTCAAAAGCGTTAGTTTATTAAAGTGTTTACGTTATTCTCAACTGCTAGTCGTGCTTGTGTCCTTAGTTATTGAAGAGAATAAAAAAAAATCAAAAATAATTATTTACATTATTAAATTGGTAATAAAAATATTTGAATAGCATTTCAGATTACCAATTTAATGATATGAATTTCAGTTTTTACTAAATTTCAATCTTAATGGAATTGTTTAATAGAATAAATCTTAATGGAATAATTATCATAATAAAATCCATAATTATGTAATTTATTAGGATAATTACTTTAACAGATATTTATTTTTCTTAAATTTAATTTCCAGAAAATTTTTTAGTAAACAATTGAGTTTTAAATTGATCTATTGAGATTAATTAAGAGAGATATGATCTAGAACTGATCCCAAATCTTCTAAAATGAAATGCAACAGATTTCCCCACTACTAACTTGTTCTTTATTTTAAATTGGTAGAGTTTGGCTTTCCAACCAGAGGATCCAGGATCAATTCCATATCCTAGATTGATAGACTAAATTAGACAGGTGTCTATTTAATTCAGTCATCTTATCTTTCTCTTCTTCTTCTATTTAATGATGCAATAACATCCATTTATTTGCATTTATATTCAAATATTTTACATATAAATATGCAGTGAATCCTGATTTACATAGTTTGACTTTTGCAGTTTCAGAGATATATAGATGCATGAATCTTTTTACTTTGTTGAATTTATAAAAAATGCCAATGAAAATTCATTAAACAAATAGTTCTTTTTGCAAAAACAATGTTTACGGCCTTAAATTTACTTATGTTTAAAGTGTGCTCACTTAAATTTCATTTGGTAATTTGTTTGCTAATGTACTTGTTTGTATATAACAATTTTAGCTTTGTTGGAATTATTCAGAAATTTTTTGGACAAATTAACTGCATAAGTCTGGGATCTGGTATTTAAAAATAGTATCATATTTCATCTTTAAATCGGACATTGAATTTTCTGGATAATTTAGGATCATTGTTTTAGAATTTACTTTCTCAAAATATCAGTTAGATATTTGAAATATTTCAATATTTTTTGGTTATATTAGTAGTCGATTCTCTGTAACTCGAACGTCCATAACTCAGTCTTCCTTAATTTGAAATACTTGCTTGTCCTGGGCAGGAAACATATATTACCAATGCATTATTTTACCTCCCTTAATTTGAAATACTTGCTTGTCCTGGGCAGGAAACATATATTACCAATGCATTATTTACCTCTAACTCGAAATGATTTGACGTAACGTCTCCCTAACTCGAATTTTTCAACCTTGTTGTTGTCTATTGATACCTTTTTTTTTCAAGGTTGCCAATTCAAAGTAAAGCACATTTATGTACATAATAATAACCAAAAATTATCATAATTTTTAAACATAGAGTAAGCTTAATTATCATTCTGCTTAAAAAATGGATAAATCTGTAGTGCTCAGTGTACACGAGTCAATTATCGTTTTGGGCTTTTACTACACAAAACGATAATTGTTGTACAGGTTGGCAACCTAGGTCCCATAATGTTTACCGCATATGATTTTCCATTAGAAACAATGGTAACCAGCAAGCGAAAATTGAAAACTCTTAGTGCTCAGTGTACACGAGTCAATTATCGTTTTGGGCTTTTACTACACAAAACGATAATTGATGTACAGGTTGGCAACCTAGGTCCCATAATGTTTACCGCATGTGATTTTCTATTAGAAACAATGGTAACCAGCAAGCGAAAATTGAAAACTCAATACAGGAAAAAACTTCTGTTATAAAAGCAGTGGAATAAGGGGAGAAGAAATCGGATGTAGAAAAGAATTAGTAATTTCCAGGTGATTGACACTATATAAGACATCATTGAGTGTAGATCGTCGCAGCTTCGTTGGCAAGGAAAAATAACTGAATTTTTTCAGTTGATGAACTAGATTATTAATTTTAGATTTTACCTTATTGTAAATTTTATTGTACTGTATTGTAAATAAATTGTATTCCAATTAAATTGTTTAACACGTTTTTCATTGTGACAGTCTAAACAGAGATTTGATTATATAATAAGTTTAATGATTTTCCCTCACTTGAAATTTCCCTAACTTGAATTTTTTTCATGGTCCCTTCAACTTCAACTTGCCACTATCAAAATATGTCAAACATTTTGTTGGACGGCTAATATTTCATATAAAAAAATGTGATTTCTCTATTCTCATATAATGAACGAAAAGTTATCAAAAAAATAAAATTTGGAAAAATTTTTTACATCTTTAGAAAGACAATAAAAACATATTTAATTATAAAATTATCAAAAAATTTAACTGAAAATTAAGCGAGATTTTACTTTTTTAATTTTTGCTAATTAATTCAATGTTACAAGTTAAACCTAATATCTACTAAAGGGGCTGGGATTTCAATAAAAATTCCAGATATCCCGAGTTGACTATATTTGCAATTTTGTAGCCTATTCATTATCTACAGGGGGGCGAATTTTCCGTAAACCGACAAAACTGTACGAATATCTACTAAAGGGGCTGAGATTTCAATAAAAATTCCAGATATTGAGAGTTGACTATACTTGCAATTTTCTAGCCTATTCATTATCTACAGGGGGGCGAAATGTAGGGGGCGAATTTTCCATAAACCGACAAAACTGTATCAATAGATTTGTATTAAAAATTTATCAATGAAATTATGTGAAATCAATATAATGTAACTCAAGGAGTAGGTGCATTTTGTAATAGAGCTTAAATATACAACTTCGAATTGGAAACATTCTTAGCATTGAATCTTTCTATTATAGACAATTTATTTAATTTAGGAACATTTCTGATCCCAACACTGAATCATAATTAGAAATTTTTTTTTTCACATTGTAAGTTACCATATTACAGCAGTATTACATGATAACAATAATTACACCAAAAATCTCTTGCTTTATGATAAGAACTTTTCATTCAAATCTGTGAAGTATATTAAAAGTTTTTCAATACTTTTGGAGGCAAAATAACAGCAGTATTCAAGTTATAAACAACCTATATTACGAACAAAATTAAAATAGGGGTAGTCCTCAATTTATGACGATTCATACGTACAATAGCCAAAAATTACTAAAAATTCTCTAATTCAATTTTGCTGCTTGCATAATATTTATTTTGACTTCTAAATTAATTCTGAAAAATTTAACCATTCAATGTATAGTTAAATATATGAGACTCTCGAACTCATCATCATTAACGTTGATTCTTGCCAGTTGGCCTCAATTAGTGCGAATAATTGGTTCCACGAATTTCTCGCACTATTCGAAATATTAACTCTATGTAAAATATGGGAATTGGTTCTTGCTTTGTGAGATTCCGGCCATTAGCCAACCTGCACGATGAATAACCACAATACTAATTTAACATTCGAATTGTCGGAGGCGAAATGCAGGGGGCGAATTTTCCGTAAACCATTTTCTAGTGTTTTGCAACTACATTTTTAATGGTTATAAATTTATTCACATGGCTTTATGTATTGATCTTGTTCAGAGCTAATTGCTATGCTCATTGAGATCTCTGTTGCAGTGCCAAACTAGCATTTTGTTTAATAACAGCTCTTAAAATTTTATTATGCACAGATTGTATTAAAGCTCTTTTATAACCATGTCTTTTACCACATTCAAAAATTCTATTTACTTTTTCTTCCTGGTCTTCAATCATACTATAAAGCAAAATAGCCCTTTTAAATTATGCATAAAAGTCCATTTTTTTATATCTTATGGGGTCATTTGACAAATACAAGATGATTAATTGACTATTCCTTTTCCTCACTTTGGTCCTAAAGGAATTTTTTTATTGTGCAGCAGAAATAGTTAGTACTCTCTCTTCTATACTTCTGATTATGATTTCCACCAACATACTTGCCATAGGACTACCTATTGGGACACCACATGCTTGTTTTATAAAGGAAAGCTCTATCAACATTACTATTAAAAAACGAATTTGAATTATTTAAAAAAGGAAGTATAAATTTTTCTAAAATTATTTATTTTCAATATATAGCCTAACATAAAATAATTTTTTTATTTAATTTAATATTCATTATATATTTACATTTGTTATTTAGGTATAAGAAAATATGGAAGAGATTTCAAAGCAGTAGCTGAAGTAATAGGTACAAAAACAGAAGCACATGTTCGAAGTTTCTTCATTACGTATCGTAGACGTTACAATTTAGATTCAGTTTTGCAAGAATATGAAGCAGAACATGGAATAGCAAATGAAGATTCAAAAGATGAGGTATCATCTAATTTCAGATATTATAGATACACTAATTTCTCAGTATATGCAGGTTATGTTCCTGAAAAGTTGACTGTGATTTGTAAAATAACAATGTTAAAATCAAATTTTTATAAAAAAATAGTAAGCTGTAGAAAACAATGAAAATGGTATTAATGTTATAAATTTTTTTAATAATATATATAATTTATATCAATCATAAAATATTATATTTTCATTTATATAATATAAAAGTTAATATTTAAATAGTCATATATCTATGTGTTTTTACTTTTTCTCTATATTATGAAAGTGAGACATATAGGATTCTTCACAAGTTTAAATGTTTCACAATCAACAGTTTCTTTATTGTAATAAAAGTTTCATTCACAGGTTTCCAATTATTCTCCATTATCCATTATATTAAATATTCACATACATAACTATACAATACAGTATGACAAGGTTTATTGTAAAAGTTCTGTTCTCTGCTATGGAATCAGAAAAATAAAAATGATGGGCAAAAAGCAGAAATAGCATGTTCTTTGTTTTTACTGGCATATTATGTAAATAACTTCCATACTGGAAGTAGTGGAATATTATCTGTATATAATCTACTTATTTGTTAATAATGAAAAATAAAAATTCTTTAACATTTATATAACATAATAAATAATCTATATAATAAAAACCTTGTGTCTGTTCCATTCAGCGATCTTATTGGTTACAATAATCACATGATAGTTTACTACGTAATCTAGCTATTTGGTAACTGAGCAGTCTCATTGGATCATAATGGCACATGATCCAATGAGACTGTTCAGTTCACAGAGGTTGTTACTAAGTTAATGATGAATATCAAGTATTGTGCTGTAGTGCCATATATTATTTTGTTAATCTATTGAACTTCAGATTTCATATTAAAAAGTTTTTAAAGGTTTTTTTTTTTAATTTTTCTCTAATTTTGTATTGATTAGGCTTAATGAACACTTGGTGGTGTGATATTAGAAATGTCTAATATATATATATTTATATACAGTCGACATTCTATAACTCAAACGTCCATAACTCGAAATCTTCCTTAACTCGAAGTACTTGGAAACACATATCACCAATGCATTATTTACCACCTTAACTCGAAATGATTTGATGTAATGTTTATTATCGTTTTGGGCTTTTACTACACAAAACGATAATTGTTGTACAGGTTGGCAACCTAGGTCCCATAATGTTTACCGCATATGATTTTCCATTAGAAACAATGGTAACCAGCAAGCGAAAATTGAAAACTCTTTCAATACAGGAAAAAACTTCTGTTATAAAAGCAGTGGAATAAGGGGAGAAGAAATCGGATGTAGAAAAAAATTGGTAATTTCCAGGTGATTGACACTATATAAGACGTCATCGAGTGTAGATCGTCGCAGCTTCTTTGGCAAGGAAAAATAACGATAACGAATTTTTTTCAGTTGATCAACTAGATTATTAATTTTAGATTTTACCTTATTATAAATCTTATTGTACTGTATTGTAAACAAATTGTATAGCAATTAAATTGTTTAACACGTTTTTTGATTACCTTATTATAAATTTTATTGTACTGTATTGTAAATAAATTGTATTCCAATTAAATTGTTTAACACGTTATTTCATTGTGACAGTCTAAACAGAGATTTGATTATATAATAAGTTTAACGATTTTCCCTCACTCGAAATTTCCCTAACTCGAATTTTTTCGTGGTCCCTTCAACTTCGAGTTACAGAGAGTCAACTGTATATATATACATACAAATTTAATTACTTTTTTCATGGTCCCTTCAACTTCGAGTTACAGAGAGTCAACTGTATATATTTATAATGCTTATTAAAATTTATATTAAAAATAAAGCAATATTATTATTATTATTATTATTATTATTTTTATTATTATTTGTGATTTACACAATTGCTATTCTACTAAAATGTATAAATTGGTTGAGTATTGTGTTGAAGAATCAGAGTTTACCAAACCCAAGTGTTTTGCATTGGTTTGTGGATTAGATGAATTGTTACTTTATCTGATTCTTAGATGAATAAGCTAAGAATATTTTGATCAAGCATCTATGGAAGCTTTCAAAAACTGTCATACTGTTAGGGGAAAGAGAGGTAATAGATTTATGACAATAAATGACATAAAGAAGGGAGGGAAGCATGCAATGTGATGTTACACTGTAAAAATATATTTGCATTTTTATGATTAAAAAAATTTCTTTTATAAAATATAAAATTGTAAGCTTTCAAAAACTGTCATACTGTTAGGGGAAAGAGAGGTAATAGATTTATGACAATAAATTACATAAAGAAGGAAGGGAAGCATGCAATGTGATGTTACACTAAAAATATATTTGCATTTTTATGATTAAAAAATTTCTTTTATAAAATATAAAATTGTTATGCTTAATTTTTTGAAAATAGACTGCAATGTAACAAATTTATCTCTAAATTTGTTATTATAAAATTAAAGATATATCTAGTTCTAAGACACTTATAATATGTTCAGTTGCTTGAAGGTTTATTTAGAAGTTAAAGAATACAGTACTGTATATTTAACAAAGTATTAGTATAAAGTAATTTTCATTTTCTATTGTTTTATATGTTATTTTTACATAATATCAGAGTTTTTAAATAGGAGGAGGTAGGATCTTCAAATTTGTGACATCACAGCCAGGTGGTAAACTTGGTATGATGAAAAATGGAACAGGTCAAAAAGTGTTTGAAATAGTGTGATGTAGTTTATGGAAGATCCCCATGATTAGTTCAAAAAAAAATTGGGTAATTGAGGATCAGATAACCAGAATGTCACTATATCAAAACTTATATTTTTGAAATTTTTATTTTCTAAAGTTATTTTAAAAATAAATCTTTAATAATGTGAAAGATTTAAAATCATGAAAATCCATATTATTCTAAAGTTTTTGCTACTTAAATTTAAATTCAAAAATAACTTCATTATTATAAATGACTTTCTTTTTCATGTTTTTGTTTTAGGCTTCAGAAAAGAGAGATCCATTTCATGGAAGGAAGAAAGTAATTTCAAGATTAAGGCCACCACAAATAACTCCAAATAAATTTGGATTTATTAAAGAAACTTGTATTGCTGAGAAAGCTGAATTTGAACAATTGGAAAAACAATCAAAAACTTTTTGTAAAGATAATAGTCATAAAAAAGAACTTAAACAATGGGAAGGAAAATTAGGTGATCCAGTTTGCATAGGTGGAATTAAAAAGGGAATATTGAGGTATTTTGGACAAACGAAATTTGCTGATGGTATTTGGTGTGGCATAGAATTAGAGGAACCTGTTGGAAAAAATAACGGAGTTGTAAATGGAGTTCAATATTTTAGTTGTAAAGAAAATCATGGTATCTTTGCTCCAGTATCTAAAGTCCAACATATTCCTCAAGATGAATTATCAAGTAATTCTCAACAATCATCACTACATCAATCATCAGATCATAAAGTAGAAAATTTTCATTCTCTCCATAAATTTTCATATAAGAATTTGACAGATCTAAGGAGGACTAGTTCTCCAAAAGAAACATTAAATCATTCTACATTTGCTGCTGATCAAGAAAGTAGAATAGCTTTTTCAAATTGTATTGATAAGAAAGATAACTCTGAACAAGGTGTATCATTTGTTTTGAAAAGAAATCCTGATTTCATCAAAGATAGTGATAAGAATCTGTGTATCAGTGAATTGAACAAGTGCTCCAATTTCTGTAGTGATCCTTTTATAAATTATAAAAAAGAAGAACTTGTAAAAAATGTACAGTCAACAATCCTAATTGATAAAACTGAGCAGTCTTCAGAAAGTTCAAAATTAAAAAAATTAGAAACTAATTCAAATTTATCAGATAAAGCAGATTTGAATAGTACATTTACTTTAGGAAATTCCTTTAATGTTTTGGAAACTACATTTACAAAAAATCATGATGCACTAAATACAACATTTGATGTAGATTTGTCTCCTATAAATAAGAATTTATCTTATAAATTAAATGAATCATGTTCAAAATTAACTTCTAATCTTAATTCAACTTTTATATTAGAAAATGTATTGGAAAATGAGAAAGCAGATGAATTAAGAGAGAGTGAAAATATATTTCAAACAGATCGAAAACTCAGTTTTGAAGATGCATTTGATCTTGATGATATAGATGATGATCAACCATCATTAGATGAAAGTTTAGGTATTTTAACTCCAAATCAAATGAAAGACTTTTCTATAGATCAACAAGCTGTAATCATACTTGATGGAGATACTTTCAGAATACCAAAAATGGCATCTTGTGATAATATTGATGATATACCAGAAGATGAGGTAAAAGAAACCTTATTTAGTTTGAATGATCCTTATGTTCAAATATTAACTGAAAATAAATGCATTTCTGAAAGTGCCAATTTGCATTCTGAATCTAAAGCACTTGTGAAAGGCAGAAAAAATATTTCAAAAATAAATGAAAATTATGAATTCAATAAGGAATGTTCAAAAAATTTCAGACAAACATCAACACCGTATGGAAATAACAGAAATGGAAAATCAGAATTTCCTTCTAGCCCTTTGATAGATCCATCAGAGTTTAATTTTAAAATTGAATTAAATAATAATTCCAAATCAGAAATTGTGGAAAACCATCCTGATACAAATGAAAAAACTGAAAAACAGTTAGATAAGCAAATTGATTTTCATGAAAATAGTAATGAAAGGAAAACAAATGAAATTGATCAAGAAGAAATACCTTCTTGTTCATTTATACATAACATAACTCTTTCTAATCAAACTGATGAAAATATTGTAAATTTGGATAATGATTTAAAATTATCAAATGACATTGAACAAAATTCTCATGATTTATCTAAAATAGATGAAGATATAAAAGTTTCTAATGAACATTTAAATATACAGCATATTTCTGAGAATATCCAAATTATAAATTCTGAAAATCACGAAAGTAATTATCTAGCTAGTAATATACAAATATGTACTGATACAAATGTTTTGATAAAATCTGATGTTGAAAATTTGAAAATTGAAAGACCAGCTTCAACTTATACAACTGGTAGTACAGATACTGGTTATCAAGAAGATGGAGATTTTGATGTTCAAAGTGAATTAAGTGTTGCAATACCATCACCTTGCTCAGAAATTCCTGCCCATTCTATATATAATAGTAATAGAACTATGGGTATTGAGGATAATGAGAAACAACCTATAGAAATGAGTGATTCAGATTTCTTTACTGATTCAGGAGGAATTGGATTTACCACAGAAAGTGAAATGGAAACTGATGGAGAATGTAAACCAGCATCAGATTTTACAGTTGAAGGTAATGAAATACATACAGTTATTGAACAAAACAGTCAAAATGAAAATCAAGAAAATACTGTCTTGACTATTATGAAAGATGATACTTTAAAAACAGTTAATTTAGATACTAACAATGAGTTAAGCATAAATACTCCTACATTTCAGACAGTGGCACAATCTTTAATTCATGAATATCCTAAGGATGAGAATACAGATAAAAATATTTTGCAAAATGAAATAACTGATTCAACCAATGTAGAGGAAAAATTTCCAGAAATTGAAAAATCTAATAGTTTTATTATACATGATAAAGAAGAAGTTTCTTTAAAAGAGAATTCTAGTATGCAGAAACATTTGTTAAAAAATAAAACATGGATCAAAACAAAAGAATTAACTAAAAGTAAAAAAGAAAATATTTTGAAAACAAGAACCCAGAATGAAAGTTTCCAAAATTCTGAGAAAAAGCCAAAGAAAAATGTAGTCTCCAAAATTAAACTTATGATAGAAACATCAGTAACAAAATTACCTAAAAATGATGAAAATTCACAGAGAAGTAACCGTCTTCCTAAAAAAAATCGATGGGATGATGTTACTTCAAAAATTGCAGCTAGTTTAGCAGAAGAAAAATCTAAAGTTAAAACAAAGAGAGAGATTAGAAGTAGAATTGACACAAATCTTACTGCAACAAAACAAATTCCATCAAGAAGATCCTCACAGATTGATTCCAGAAGAACAAGTTTTTCGACAGAAAATGAAAATATGTCAACAATTGAAACAGTTACTACTAAAAGAATAAAAAATGTACAAAAGTAAGTATAAAAATTTATATCTAAACTGGGGTTATTTAAACAAAAAAATTTTAATGTTTATTAAACTAATAAGCAAAAAATAAGTAAATGTGACTTATGACAGAATACTTTGTTCCAACAATCAGGTCATAAAATTAAAAATAACTTAAAATATATTTTATTGATTACTCACTATCATTATTCATTAATCTCTTGCATGCCATTGATGGCATTTGCTGCACATGCCAGGAACAAATAATAGAAGTTTACGACTGCAGTTGTCGGCCAGATGGCCACGTGGTAAAGCTTTGGGGCCTTACCACCCCTGGGAGGATCCGGGTTCAAATCCGGGTCCCACACCTCCAATTTTTCAGGAGTGTCGGCCGGATGGCCGCGTGGTAAAGCTTTGGCTTACCACCCTGGAGCCGGGTTCAAATCCGGGTCCCACACCTCCAGTTTTTCAGGAGGGGTCCAGGCCCGGCCCGTTGAACCCCATCCTTCAACCATCCGGCTGACCCCATCACGGGTGTTGGCCAGCCTGTGATGGGCTTTACAAATACACTAGCCTGTGATGGGCTCTACAAATCTGGCCGCCGCCAGATACAGTATATCCCATGAGGATATGGTGACATAATCTAATTAACCTAACCTAACAACTGCAGTTTTGTGGGTTCTAATCTGTTTATTGCAGTTATATTCAGAGTTTTTGAAAAAGGACCATAATGAGTTTCTGATGATGGTTCCTAAATGTTTTCTGGCAAAAATTTAAATGGTTTTTACAAAAATTTATATAATTGAGTAAAAAATATGGAAAATTTGATTTATTTATTTTTTTTGGGTCCCTTTTCTCTCCTCCTCTATATTTTAGATTACTTATTATGATGATATGTTGAAATAAAGCTAATTATCCAAATTTTTTTATAATATGAACTATAAAATTTTAAGATTTAAAAAAATATGGATAATACCAAAAATTTTTACTATTAACAATTGAAATACACTGCTCCATTTTTAAAAAGCATCAAAAATTGGCACAAAGAGCAGGATAATACAGAAATAAAACTTCAGAATTTTCTTTTCAACTTAAAATAATTTTATTGAAGTACTTTTGAACCTTTGGGTCCTCGTCAGCAATCGTTACAAAATATAAACATTAGTATTCTTATGTTTAGATTGCTCACAATATTACCTCATCACCAATTGACTACTTCAGACAGTTCCTCATTGAGGAAATTATAAAATTTATTATCATGGAAGCCAATAGATTTGCCAATAATAGAGTTCTTACTCCATGAACTCAGATGTAATAATGGAGATATGATACGAAATGTCATATCTCTGAAATGTGAAAGATTTTGGCACTCAAAGCTAATAAGATTAATAAACTAAGAATATATATGTATTTTAGTTCTGATTCTATTGATGCTCCAATTTTTGGAGCAGCAATTCCAAAAAAATGTCCAAGCAATGTTGGCTTCCATGATGATAAAGTTTATAATTTCCTCAATGAGGAATCGTCTGAAGTAGTCAATTGGTGATGAGATAATATTGTTTAGATTGCTTTGTAAAGATTACTGATCCAGAGGATTGAAAGCACTTCAATAAAATTATTTAAATTTAGAAATTCAGATAGAGATAAAATGCGATACAGAAATTGCCCATAGTGCTTGCCTTAAGATATAAACAAGTATTAGTAAACAGAGAATTCAATTTAAAATTAAGAATTTGTTTTGTTCTGTGTACATCTAATCAAGCTTACTTTATGGCATAGAGACTTGGACTCTGAAGGTGTTTACCATGAAACAACCTAAAACATTTGAATTGTGTATATATCATCAAATTTCTTAAAATCCTATGGACCAACAAAGTCATGAGGAGGTGCTACAGAGAATAAAGATTGCACATGGCTAATAACAAGCAAAGAAAAGTGGCATATTATGCATAATCAAAGACTGTTACAACTCATTATACAAGGAAAGATACAATAAAAGTTCAAAAATCTAGTCGGACTGCTCAGGAATTTGGTCAGTATAGATTTTTGGATTTTCCCAGATTACATTTTAAAATTCAACTTTAAGATAGAATAAATCAATTTTGTTGGTTTATTCATTAACAAATATAGAATGCTTTATTTATCAAAATGAGTATATGTATTTATTCATTTCTGCAACTACTGTCCTGCTTGTCAATGGGCATATGTTCTCACCTATAAAAAGATTGAGCCCCAGAAGCATTAAAAAGTTTGGTTTTTCAAAAAATTTGGATTCTTAAGTGATCTGGATTTCTGTCATCCAGATTTTTGGATTTTCACTGAAGAATGGAAAAGGAAGAGATTGGAGATCATGTCATGGTTGTGCAAATCGAGGTAATAGATTGATACAGTGAATTCCCTGTTAATTAGGTTACAGATTAACTGCAGATAATCTACAACCTGTAAATGATAATACATCTAAGATAAAAGATTGATAATTAATCATCTGAAAGATTTTTAAATGCCTCAGATTAATTTTATTATTATATCTTAAATAATTGGCATTAAAAATTAAAATCAAATTAAAATTACAAATATTGCAATAATTTCTTGCTGTAAGTAAACCAATTTTTCTTTTTCAATAAATTATAGAATATTTAAATATAAGTATGTATTCAATTTATTTTTTAATATTAAATGCATATTGGCTATAATTTTTTTTAATGTTTTGCGGATTGTTGGGGAATTGATTATTTGAGGTAATTCATTTCCCAACTATTCCAACTAATTGGAAGTATACTGTATTTGGATTTTGAAGAATTGTTCCATACAACAACAAAAAAATAAATTTAGAAATGTGATTGCAAACCTCTAATAATGAATAGATATCAGATCATCATCAATTATAATATATTTTTGTTTTAGAATTGAAATTATGGTACAGAAATTCTGGATATGGATTCTAATTTAGAGAGAGTTGATGTTTATCATTAGCTTTAACTCTTTATAAAGAACCTAGAGAAATACAGATTCTTATCTAAGTAAACAATTTTAATTATTTTTTCTAAAAATTGTCAGATGCTATTTCAAGTTTATGACTGTAATTACGATAAAAAGCAATGAATTTAGATAAGAAAGTTAGATATTACCTAATTTTTAATCTAAGTTCTAAATTTATTATAAATCTGAATTTATTTTATGCACTAATTTGTAAATTTCTTTTTTTATTACTGAATACATTTTTCTTTAATTTTTTGTGATTAAGAATAGAACTCCCATTTTTCATACAAATCTTATTCTGGTTTGTTTGGGTTTAATAATAATATATTTTTCCCATATCATAAATCCATACAAATTAAGGGATGACTATAAAATTTATTATTAGACATGATATTTATTTTCAAATCTTACTGAATTATATAATTCAAATAAATTTATTATAATGAACACTTTTATAATTTAAATATCATTTTTATAGAAATATTCTTTCACCATCTGACAAGATAAATTCTGAATTTCATGATAGAGAAAATATACAACCTTCAAGTAAGTATGTTTGATTATATTTTTGCAATATAATAAAATTTACATGTATATATAATAGTAAATGCAGAAAATCTGAAAAGATCTCTTGCAAATTTTGATATTTGGCATAATGGATATCTGCTAATAAACTTTAAATCTGTCAATAATAAGATATGTTTACTTCATTTAAAATTGAAGTTATGCAAAAAGTTATAATTTTTTTTGCATATAATACAAATTGCTTATACAAACAAACAGTTTATGCAGGTAAATAAATTGTAGTACTTGTTTACTGCTGAAAAGGGCCTTTTAAGAAAAAAACTTTTCATACACATACATAGATTAGAAACTGAATATTGTTCAAAACTTTAAATAGCATTGTATCCATAGTATACATATAGTAACACAAATGAGTTTAGCCTTAATTTAAATAGCAATACACATTAATTACATATATAAACAGTAAATAATAAATACATAAATAACTATATAATAAATAATATAGGATACTAGACATAACTATTTAACATAAGAGTTTGTATATGAGTTGGGTAAAATATACCATGTAATAAAATTCAGTCATTAATATTATAAATAACTGTATAGAAATCTTGTGACGAGTGGAGAGCTGGACGCCATGAAACAGATTGGGAAAGTCGAGGAGAACAGTTCACCTTACCTGTTGTTACTGAGTGGACGTGGGCAGCCATGTTGGATACACCGCAATGAATATTTTGTTGTCTTCAATATGATGTTTCTTATTGTAATGATAAAGTTTGACTATTACTTTTAAAATAATAATCATAAAAGTAAATGTAAGAATTGTATTTTGTTAGTTAAAAACTAATTTATTGTTGTTGAAAAGAAATGCAAATGTGATGTAATGATAAAACAGTTGACATCAGAGGGCCAGGTGTCCCGTCCTGAGATTGAGGTGTGTGGAGTGAGACTAATTGGTAAGCGGCCGACCAACGTTGGAACTTTGTAAAGTTTATTTGTTCTACTTAACAGAAGTTTTATGTTCTATTTAATTGCAATTTTAAAGAACACAGGACTAGTAAAGTTGTATTTCTTATTTGTTAAATTAATAAAGAGATTCATCTTGTTTAATAATTATGGAGTCGTTTGCTGAAATAATTGATAACATTTTAGATTGGTTTGATCATAAGGAGTTTCACGTTCATTTAACGTTGAGTATGACAAATAGGGATGAATTTTCGCAAACTTGGCCGAGTTGTAACTCGAGAGAGAGCCTGGGGTTAAACCCGGACTTTCTAATCTATATAGTAACAGGAGGTACCTAGTACAAATTCTCATACATTATTTTTTATAGTCCACATCCATGGAGTTGTTAGTAATTCTGGCAGATTGTCATTAATTAGCTGGGAAGTTATTACTCACTTGGCAATCTAATCTTCTGAAGATTCTGTACACATTTTATCACTTCAATTTTAGTCCATCCAGTCAATATCTAATGACATTTTATAATACTTGTTATAGCAAAACCATGACATTTTAGTTTGTTTTTTTATGCATCTCTTGTGTTGTTCTAATCTTATCTTCATACATCTTGATGTACTTCTTATGTGTAACTCATTAATATCTGTAATTGTGTTCTTTGTTGGTATTTTGTTCATGCCAGAGAAAATTTCTTTCTCTGGGGTGTCCTTATCATTTCTGATGCTATCATAGATTATTTTTGGTCTGGCATATGAAAGGGTTATATTCTTCTTCTTCTTCTTCTTTTTTTTTTGTGTGTGTTTTCTCTTTATAACTTCTGTAGCTGGGTTATACATCATAGGCTTCATTCTTCTTGCTAGCAAATCATTTTATGAAACACGAGTCCCAGATCAATTAATTCAGGTACCAGATACCACATTATATACTGTTTAAGGATCTATAAACACTGTTCATAAAGTCTGAGGTATAATCATATTTAGTAACATGGCTGACAGTTATATCAAATTATTATTTTTTTGGCTTTTGGCAAATTACAATTAGTGGAAATTCTTCTCAATAAGGCCTTTATTGCTGCTTATTTTGTAGATTATTGAGTCCGTAGACCGTAAGTTATAAATATTGTTGAATACAGTTCTTTCCTATAAACAGATAAACTGTAGATATCAGTAGTCGTCTGAATATTTATATCAAGATAATGCACTTGATTTTCATTTATTTGGTCATGTTAAGATCAAGCCAAGCAATTCATCTGAAAAAAGCCTCCATGATTTTATCAGTATCATATGTTTTTTAATATGAAATAAATGTCATCTACATATCTTTAAAAATATTTTATTGATTGTAGCAATTGAGAGGGTATGTCATTTTCTTTTTCTTGACTACTAGCTCTGCCACTCTGGTTATTAGCCTTAGTAATGTTTACTTGCCAAGTGAGTACATACCATCCACTTAATTCTAGCAAATTTTCATTAATTACTACTACCCCATGGAATCTGGGTTATAGAAAAAAAAATGCTTCCTGTACTAGATGCTTTCTGCTACTATATAAACTGGGCTTCTACAGGGTGTCCCAGAAAGAATGCATAAGCCTGAAACACCTCATAATACTGCTATTGGGCACTCAAAATAAAATGCAAAAAAAAATATTTCCCAGATAGTACCTAAGATATGTCATTTTTTTAAAAAATGTTGATTTTTTTTTTTCACACTACTTTGCGTTTCTGTATATCACAGCTACAAGTAAATGAAATCCATTGGTTTTTCGGTGTGATAATATTCTTCATAGGTAGCAATTGAGTATGTCATTTTCTTTTTCTTGACTACTAGCTCTGCCACTCTGGTTATTAGCCTTAGTAATGTTTACTTGCCAAGTGAGTACATACCATCCACTTAATTCTAGCAAATTTTCATTAATTACTACTACCCCATGGAATCTGGGTTATAGAAAAAAAAATGCTTCCTGTACTAGATGCTTTCTGCTACTATATAAACTGGGCTTCTACAGGGTGTCCCAGAAAGAATGCATAAGCCTGAAACACCTCATAATATGGTATAATACATCCTTTTATCTAATGTAAATACAAGGTTATTGCTATTAATATGCAGAAGGAGTAAATTCGACTAAATAACAAATTTTAAAAATTAAATTATTTCTTGTCTTAAACTGTACCTGATGATAAGGGCTTCATAAAAATCAATGTAACACAGTGATAAAACTTTATTTGACTTATGTACATTTAAAGTAAATGCTCAAACTGTCTGCCACCGACTCTGATACACGCACAACATCTCCGAATGAAAGCTCTTTTGAGAAGGCGGGCATAATGCCATTGAGTAATTTATGAAGCGGCTTCCTGGACATGTCTACATAACTCTTATAAATTTCTGATCGGCTTGGAGTAAACCTCCTCTTTTAGGCAACCCCAATAAAAAAAATCCAACGGGTTTAGGTCTGGGAAACATGGAGGCCACAAAATGGGCCCCAGATGCTTTTTTAAGTTAATAAAGTTTTATCACTGTGTTACATTATTTTTTGTGAAGCCCTTATCATCAGGTACAGTTTAAGACAAGAAATAATTTAATTTTTAAAATTTGTTATTTAGTCGAATTTATTCTTTCTGCATATTAATAGCAATAACCTCGTATTTACATTAGATAAAAGGATGTATTATACCATTTTGAAATCTGTATTAAACACGCATTTTTTTAAAATATAGTTGGCCACTTAGGCTTTCATACATTTTTTTTCACCAAGTACACTTAAACTTTTACAAAAAAACTACCACATTTCATGATAAAAATTGAAGTTGAGATTTTTTTTCAAAAAATTATAACAGCTATTCATACGATTTACTGCATGTCTATAGGTGTAGTCCATGAAGAATATTATAACACCGAAAAACCGATGGATTTCATTTATTTGTAGCTGTGGTATACAGAAATGCAAAGTAGTGTGAAAAAAATCAACATTTTAAAAAAAATGACATATCTTAGGTACTACCTGGGAAATTTTTTTTTTGTATTTTATTTTGAGTGCCCGATAGCTGTACTATGAGGTGCTTCAGGCTTATCCATTCTTTCTGGGACACCCTGTATACAGTTATTTATGATATTAATGACTGACTTTTATTACACAGTATATTTTACCCAGTTCATATATTTTAATTCTTATGCTAAATAGTTGTCTAGTATTCTATATTATTTAATATTTACTTATTATATAGTTATTTATGTATTTATTATTTATTAGCTGTTTATTTATCTTAATATGTATTGCTATTTAAATTAAGGCTAAACTCACTTGTGTTTTCTGTAACCATGGATACAATGCAGTTTAAATTTTTGAGCAATGTTTTCTTCCTAATCTGTATATGTTTATGAAGAGTTTTGTTTACTGCTGAAGAGATCCATATTGAGCTGAAAATACTATAGTTTATTTAATAAACCTTATTTTTCTGTCTAAACTGTGCTAGTTCATTTGTATAATTTGTCTAAAAATGATAAAGCTCTACAAACTTTGTAATACAGATTGTGTTATATAAATGAAAAAAATTGGATGCTGCATATGATTTAAGTGTTATATGTGAAATTCTCATAAATTCAACATTGCTCATTCTAGATTTACTTGGATTCTGCCAAGATGGATGCATTATTAGGTTTGGCCCAGTGAATCTTATCATACATTAATATAAAGTAATCAACCACTGAAATAATATGAGCACTATTGAAAAGAAATTTTTGTTATTCTCTCCTACAATATTCAAAAATAATTCTCTTCAACTGAGATGTAGACAATAGGATGAGTTTCAATGAATGAAAACTACCTGTTGTCCATATCTCAGTTATACATACATATTATTCTAAATTAAAGACAAGTTATTTGAGAAAATCAACAATAAAAATAGAAGTTGCTTTATAACTTTTGAAATAATGTTCTATTATAAGATGAGATTTTTTAGCGGAAATTTTTCATTTTTAACAGTTTATGTTTTAGTTATAAACTTTTGCACATAAGAGTTTGCCATTTTATTTTTTGAATTTTTGAAAACTTTACAAAGATTAAAAAGATCATAGCATTTTTTAGACAGAAAAATTTTATTCAATAATGTTTTTGATTACAAGGTAGTCAATGATTAAGAATTCTAAGAAAAGCAAGAATTATGCATAAATTTTACCTACCAGGAAAAAAACCTGGAAGTGTACATGAATTTTTCCTTAGATTGGAAAAATTAAGAAATATGATACTAATTTGCACTGTGATTGAAATATAATAAATTTTGAAAAGGTAAGATATTAGCAATACTGCAATGTTTACTTTATTTAAATTTTAAAATATCAATATGTTTGTGGTTTATAGCAATTTATGTATTATGAAAGACATGCTATTGGCTACTGTATGCTAAAATCTTCATCTAGTGTAAATCTTAATAGGAGTATTTTCTCATTAGAAGTATTCATATTCCAGGCATAATACAACTATTCAAAGAAGACTTGAATATATTCTATTTAGTCTAATTTTAGAGGTAATAAGCAGTAAGATAACTGATTAGGAGTAAAATATTTTGATAAATGTAAGCAAATGTTCACCAAAATATCATATGAATAATGATATGCATACACAGTAGAAAGCACATTTGTTATAAATTTAAAATATAATAAAGAAACAAATAAAGGAAATTTATAAGTCTTATCATATATTGCATCAAAGATCTAATGTTGATATTTAATATAATATCTTATATATTATATGAAATTTTGTAAGCATATAATCAGTTAAAACAATAATTGCTTGGTTTCTTTTTTTTAAATAGAGAATTATTTTGTTTGCAATTTTTAAAAAGTTGTACATATGGCCAGATTATCCACTCTGCACAATAGACAAATGTCAAAGGGTTTACAACAATAGGAGGCCCTAAAAGCAGACTAAAAATTATTGAACAATTTAAAATTTATTTTAAATTTTTTATTCTTATGGGTCCCAAAGACTTATAATCTGGCCCTAGTTGTAAATTATAAATAAGAAAATTTTTATATGTAAAATCTTCATAAACCAAATTTTTAATGAGTAGTTTGCTCATTTTAATGTTTCTCAATGTTTTCATAATTCAAACAAATCCTAAAATAATAAAATAATTTTGAGTTTTATATCAATAAAACTCAAAATTATTTTATTATTTTAGGATTTGTTTGAATTATGGCTTATTTTTGCATTTTTTCCAGAATAATTTGTGGGAATTTAATTGCTTGCCATTGACCATCTTGTGATTATACTGTTTACACCATTTTGAGTAGATAATTTATTTGAAAACTGTTTGGAATATAAAATATATTCTTATAAACTTTCAATGTAATCCAAATTTTGAACAGTGACATTTAGCATCCAGAAGTGTATCATTTTTTTTATATAATAATTTTATATTTACAATTTTTCTATTACCAAGTTAATAATTATATATTTTATTGAAAGAACATCAAATATATTTCTATAGAATCAACTATACTGCCTTGTTACATTATCTAAATATATTATGAAATAACAGTTTCTACAGGTAAAGTTCATAATATTAAGAAAAACGTTAACAAATAGAATTCAAACATTATGAAAACAAATTTTAGTGGAATAGCTCAATACAGGTAATCCTTGACTTATGACTGACTTGACTTCAACTGCTCATACTTACAATTATGACAAAATCTATTAATCCCATTATTGGTCAATATAATTCAATGAATTAAACCTCTTGGTCCAGTGATAGAATACAGAAAGTGTTCTTTTTTATCTGATTCTTGTAATTTTGTGTTCTGTATGTTTATTAAGATAATAATAACAGATAGTAAATGATACTAAGTATTATAATTTCAATTATTAGTATGGTTTCCTATAACTGAAAGTTCCATTATTTTTTCTTGTTAAATCAATTAAAAATAGCTCTCTACTAGCAGAAATACTTTAATTTTTAGAAATGGTTTTGCCTATTATACAGTTGAAAACATTTATAAAAATTACTTTTGCTAATAGAGACTAGTTTTTTAACTGATTTAGTACTAATTTAATAAAAAGTTTTAACTTTTTCTTGTTTTCTATTATTATTAAAAAAAAAATGACATATTAATAATTTGAGTTTGATTAGTGCAATTAAAGGATAGCTTATTTTTTCCTCCAAAATTTAAAATTTTAAATGGTGATAATTTTAGTTTATATAAGAAAATTTTCTGAGTTGATTATAATCAAATAATTTTAAAATAATATGGATAATTACTTTTTTAAATTAGTTATTCAAGATTAAAAAAATTTTAAATGATTTTTTTTTTATAAAAATGGGGTTATTAAATTTTAATATTTTAGATAAAAATGAAAACCATAAAGTTAAACATAAGAAGTTTCCTTCAGTTTCATCATCACATTCTGTATCTTCACATGCAAAAAGTGAAAGTTCTACTATATCAATTATATCACATAATTCTCATATTTCTAAGCTGTCATCCGGAAATGTATCGCAAAACTTTCAAAATTTTCAAATTATTTCAGGTATTTAAAAACAATATAAATTGCCTTGAATTTCAAAATTTTCTTAATCTCTCTCTTTTATTTTTAGATATTAAATCTAATTCGGCCAAGCAAAACAAACCTTTTCCAGTTGAGAAAACTTCTGGTAAGATTCCATCCCAAACAATGAAAAGAACATTAAAAAAAGGTAAATAAACCTTTAAAAAATTTAATTATTTTTATATTTTTAAATACTTGATTATAATATTGAATGGAAAGGCTGTCCAAAAATATTTTGAAAACAATAATAGGAACTATTCCCAATAGTTTCTGTAATGCTAAAGTATTCTATACTTTTGAAATATTTCAAGTTAAGTCCTGTAGGTTTTGATAACATGCAGAATTGAATTTTCAGGTATTGGTAATAGTTTTTTACTCTTGCTTTATGATGGACAGGGAAGAAATTTGCAAACATTCTATTAATAATAAATATTTTACCATAATATTCCTTCTAAAATGCCTGTTATAAAAATAATGTCACTTCCATAATAGCATGTTTTTTTTATAAGACAATTGATGAGAACATTGAATGAGGAAGATTAATAAAGGAAAACTCCATAATTTTAAAAACAATAGAGTTGAAAGTTAACAAAAATTCAAAGCTATTATCTTATTTTAAACATGTATAAGCAACTGTTGTAAAAACTACAAGTAGTAATAAACATCTGAACTAAAAAGTGAAAACAGTTGAAATGATAGTAAATGCTAGCACTCATATTTTATTTATATGTAATATCTAATGAAAGATTGTTGGAAGATTTGCAAATGGCGATCTGTATAAAATATTTTAACAATACTCAGAGATAGCTATGATCAATTAATTTTTATTGATCGTAAATATCTCTGAGTTACATTGTCTAATTATTTTTGTTATACATTGTCTAATTATCTTTGCCTTTTCTCACTTTATTACAATATTAATTATTTTTACATTATAAACTTTTTAAATATCTTAGGTGCATACTAACATTGTATTTTATATACTTTTTTTTAAATTTGTTCTGTAATTTGAAAAAATGGTTGAAGATGGTTATGTACTGAAAACATTACAAATAATAATTTTAGTTATGTGCTGCTAATTAGTGCTTTTTTTGCAAAGATTTTTGAGTTTAATTATTACAAGATATACAAATAACAAGAAAGACCAAAAAAAATTTGAATCAAAATGCACAAAAGAAATTTTGCTGCAATTAATTATTAATGAAATAGAAAATGCATATAATCATCATCATTTGCTTATTTATCAGACTCAAAGATAGCATAAACTTGATTGGAATTATCAGAGATTAAAGTGTGCATCATTCAGAGCAATTTTGTCAGCATAGGTTTTTTTTTCAAGATAAGTGTTCCCTATTTTTATAAAAAAAATTAAAAAAACATTTTTCTTAAATCTAAAATATTGAAACTTGTTGAGTATCAAAATAATTTTCAAATTGACTTTGCTTAAAAATTTTGAATTGTAGTAAACTCTGTACAATCTAGTACTGTACAGTTCAGTGGACATTAAAAAAGTCACTACTGCTAGAAAATTTCAATTTTTTTTGCCATTACAGAGCATTTCATTACTTATGCAGTAATGGAGATTGTTATTATGGAAGTATACATTATTATGTTATATTTATAAGTTGATATGTATTTTAAGATATTATTTCACAATTTTTACAGATATTATATAAATTGAAATAATATTTTTAAAATATTTCTAATCACAATGATGAATGATCTATCATTTTGGTCTGTCAATGTATTGTTCATTTTTAATAATTTCAATTATAAAAAAAAAAATAACAGTTATACAATTGCACAATATGCATAAAAGAAATTGTATAGCTAATCATATTATACATTATTTTAGCATTTAATAATAATATGAGTTTTATGCTGTATATTATTTATAAAGAAAGATTTATCATCTGGGAAAATTTATTTTTGTAATTATTTTTTAAAAATTATAATAAAATCATAAGTTTAAATCAAAATACAGTAATACCTTGACTTATGTAAAGTTGGAGATACATAACTTTCATCCTGCCCCTCACTCGTTTCACAATTATATAGTGCATATATGTGTGTACATATTTTGCTTGCTGATTTATTGATTATGTAATTGTAATTACAGAGTCTTAATCTGTTATTTTCTTAGTAATAAAGAGCCAGTTAAGAATCTTAATAAATACATACCTGAAATTGGTTTGGGGAATCTATAGGTACCCTGATTTACATAATTTTTGACTTGCTTCTCAGTTCTATATGTTATGCTTCAGGGACCTATTATGTAACTCTGGGTATTACTGTAATTGCATTTTATAATGCAGTAGGTCCCTGACTTACTTGGTTAATTCATCTGAAATTCCATATAAATTGAAAAACTGCATGAGTCTAACAATACTTAAATTCACTATATACAAATGAACACATTAGCAAACAGGATTGTCAAATGAAATTTATGAGCATATTTTTTAACCATAGATGATAAAAATTTAAGAGTATAAAATTTTTTATTGAATTTTTCATTAGGATTTTATGGAAATTTAACAAAAATTAAAAAGACTTACATGGTTTCAAAGATATGCAATTATGTAAGTCAAGGACCTGCTGTATATGGAAATCTTAAATACAGTAATCTAATAATAGAGGAACAAATTGGAAAATAACTTGTTAAGCTTAATAACAGTAATCTAATGGAAAATGTACTGTAAATTGCACTCTAGATATAATTGTATTGCAGCATAGTGTCTTCTGCTAAAATCATATCATACAGTTGATGCTTTGTCAGAAGTTTAAATGTTAAGCATTTCCTAGTTTTCATTGTTGTTTTTCTAAATTTCATTTTATATTTAGGCTAGTATTTTTATTTTAGATTTACAACAAAATATGCATAATCTTTCATTCTTCAATTTTAAAAATATGAAGAGAGAAAATTTAGTTGTTATATATGAGAGAGAATATTAAACTATAGATGTTGTTTTCAATAATGCAAATAATAGATAGTCTACAATTATTATATACTAGTTTATAATAATGCTAATTTTGGGAATATTTCACCAAAGTGGGGAAACTGAGACAAATATTTTGAAAAAATATTTTGGGAACATTCAAAAATGTGAAAATATTAACCTCTCCATAAGATTCTCTTCTACTCGTAATAATTATCATCAAAGTTGAATATAACAGGTACTTGTTATCAAATAAATATTTTTTGACTGTTTCAAGCCCTCTTCAATTACATAGGGACATCTAAACCCTTTTATTCTATCATTGTCTATTTGGAGTCTGAAGCTACATAAATAGCCTGTTTCTGTTTGACCCATTATTGAAAAATGCAATTCATTGTCAGTACTGATAGAGAAAAAAGCTAGCCAAATAGTGCTTGATGCATATGAAAGGTTATATCTGGGATCTAAAGTTATCAGAGGATTTTCCTGAAGCATTATTCAAATTGGGATCACTACTAAAGGAGCATAAGAGGGATTTTGATACTGAGTACAGTATCTTAATATACTGATAGAATTTGCATGTATAAAACTATCCATTTCTTGTCTTTTTAACAGAGAAAGAAATGCATCTAAAATTATTTAAAGATTGGATGCCATCTTATTATGCACCAGGGTTCAGATTCACAAAAGCATTGTTATTGAACTAATGACGAAATATCATTATTATGACTCAAAATGACTGTTGTCTATATTCACAAAACTTGTTGCAATCAGTAACGACATTAATCGGTGTCATTGAATAATGATTCCATGACCATGTATTTATCATTAATTTTAAGATGGTGGGAGAGTATTTTTCTCTCTCAGTTGATGAAGAGAGAGATTTATTATTGAATATATCGATTACCTGAACTCAGTGTTAATGATATTTTAGTTACCAAGCTTATTTGTTTCTATAGATTATCTAAAGATGCAATTTTTGAATTGATAGAACTTTCACCTTATATACAGAGAAAAACAAAAAGTTCGTATGCCATAAGTGTGGAAACACAATTATTATGTGCACAGAAATTTTTAGCAATGATAGCTTTCAATCTGTTATAAGAGATGTTATTCATATTAGCCATCCTACGATAGCAAGAATCATTACAAATGCTTGCAATGCATTATAATATAAAAAAAATACATCAATTTTCTATTAAATGATTTATGCCAATTACCGACTATTAAACAAGATAAATCATTATTATAAAAATATATGCTTAATTAAACTATTATATTAGAAAGATAAATTAATTTAATGTTTAGAATATACATCAGCTTATTTCTTTCAAATTTATATCAAAATTTATATCAATGGCATTAAAATTAGTTTAAATTAATTCAGATTATTAAAATTTCTGTTAAAGATTCAAGAGATTAAATATAGCAGATTAATTAGGATTATTTATATCAAAATGTATTAAAACTATTTTTAAATTATTTATAAAAATAAAAGCATTTATTCTGCAGGAGTAAAAAGCTGTTCTTTTTCCTTCTTGTTCTCTATTTTTACTCAGATGACAGATTTCACTTACTCTCTTATTGGTTATATTCATGGAAACATTGACGTCATTTCCACACTCTCGAAACAAGATAACAAAAATTTTGCCACTAATTGTTAAGTAGCTTATGATATGTTTTGTGAACAGCATTTACGATAAATCGTTAAAATGTTATATTTACTGATGACGTCGTAAATAACAACACTTTGTGAATCTGGTCCCAGTCTTGTTATGTGAACTGTGAGGTGTATGTTTTCTCTACTCTCTTATGGGAATTCTAGCAGAATTAGTGATATGGAGGGAGGATTGTATGTGAACTGATAGTGGAAGTGAAGTTATATAAGAGATATGCTGATAGATTTTTATAATTAAAGAATGAATATTTGAAAACTGGTATTTAGAAAACATACTAATTAACCCTGCATTGAGCTTAAAATTCATTAAGGAAAATATTTCAGAAGACAATATACCTTGATAAGAAAGTACAAAATGGAGAATTATATTTTAGTATACAGAAGTCTCCTTTCTTCTAAATATTTGCAGGAATCCTGGATATATAAGATTGACATTTAAAACAATTATTAAAAGAATTTCAACTTTTCAACTCCCTAAAATAAACAACTGTAAATAAGATATTAAATTGGATCAAATAACAAACAACGCAATAACAAATAACAAATCTATACTATTTTAAGATCAAAATATAGAATGATTCAGAATTACAAATTTATACAAAGTACTATTGCAAAGTAGGATAAAATCTATACAGTTAATATTAAGATTCATTTTCAGCATGAAAAAAGTAATTGAAAAGAAGTCAGGAAGAAATTACCAATATTAAAGATATTTTATTTACAAAATGGCAAAAATAAAATTTCCAATAAATAGAAAGATAAGTGTATATATATCATTCCAATGGAGAATAAAACCTCAATAATATAGACTCCTCAATTCATTCACTGTATATATCTCCATCCACATGTGCTAAAAGAAGAAAGAAATGATGTCAGATACAGAAAAAAAGTAGTTTTACAAAAAGAAGTTGAATTAGTTGGTTGTAAAAAAACAGCAAAATTCAAAGAAAACTTGAATATCAAAAACAAGAGAAGGTGACTAAAATCATAGTCATATATATCATGAAAAGGTGAGGAGGAAGAAATTGATTAATAAGTTAGACCCAAGTGATGTGATTGTAGCATGGAAACAGTGTCAGGATGAAATAACATAGCAGTCATTTCATATTGATGATGAATAATAGATGCAAAAATTTTTTTAGCAAGATAAGAATCATACTAGATTTAATGAATCATTATACCTCAGTATGTAATAAGAATGCAATAAATGCTGTTATAAAATAAACAAAATTTTAATTGTGCAAAATTATTAACAAATAATTACACACCCAATTATACACCCACAAATACTCTGTCTCAATGTAGAGAGACCATCTTCAAATAGGATATAGCAATGAAATGACACACAACCTACAGTGGCGAAGGAGATATGTGCCCTTATGAACAGGGAAAACAGAGTGACTGACAAGGGAGATTGGGGAGGGGAAGGAAATTTTTAGCAAATTAAACTATATGTAAAAAATTGAGAGAATATTCTACATATTTTTCAAATTATGAACATAATTTGCACATAAGTTTTATTTGTAATTCTGGTTGTTTGTAACTTAGATACTGCTGTTATTTTTATTCCAAAAGTATTTAAATAACTTTATATATTGTACTTTATATTTCTCAATTTTATTAATTAGAAGTTATTTATTTTAGAGATTTGAATAAAAAGTTCAGATAATAAAGTGAGTTTTTTTGGTATCATTGCTATCATATTGAAATACCGTTGTAATATGTTAACTAATGGTGTAATTTTAATTATATTGATTTTTAAAGCATTGCTATTGCCATGTATAAAATTCTTGATTTTCTGAAATTTGAAATTTCATTTTCAAATTTGTAAATGTAACTGTTTATAATTTGAAGTGCATGTATTTTTTCTGAAACTTTCTTGATCCTAAATAAGTTTTTATCATCTCTTTTATCTCTACATTATTTTCTCTTGTTTTCCTCCCATTTTAATTTTTATTATTTTCTTTTGTTTCCCTCCCATTTTAATTTATATTTTATACATTTTTCCATTTTATATCCAGTTTTGTTTATCAGACATTATTACTCTCTTTTTTTTGCAGTTGTGTAAACCCACTTCTCTATCTCTGCAAACAGGTAGAGAAAAATGTGTAACTTGTATTGTTGCCATCTATTTCTCTATCATAATTTTTTTCACATTATTGTTTTGTTAAAAATTTCCTCCCCTTTCCCCAATCTCCCTTGCCAAATCACTGTTTTCCTTTGTTAAGGTATGCCCCCTTCTTCACTATTGCTGTTAGTGTAGCAATGAAATGACACAATGTGAAGATGGTCTCTGCATTGAGCCAGAAAGTACTTGTTTATTCTTGTGTAATTATTTGTTAATAATTTTCCCAATTAAAATTTTATTTTGTATCATTGTTTATTGCATCCTTATTTTGTACTTTAAAATGAATATCTACAAGCCAATTCATTATAGCTCATACATACTGAGTTGCCACTATTAACAATATATACAGTATAATTAGTTTTTGGTCAATAACAAATGTGTTCACCTACCCTTGCTTAATTTTGAAATATGAATATTTGAGTTACTGAGTTTTTTCTCAATTTTTATTTCATATTAAGATTGTAAATTTGAATTTTTAAATTTTTCTTTGTTTTTATTTTTATTACTTGGTGCTAACTTTATATCTAACATGATTTATTTTTTTTTATTTGCTAGATTATTTTTGTTTGAATTTAAACTATATTGATAAAAGGTTTTAATTCATAAGTTTGATATTAACTTATTAATATTTTTATAATTTATATTATGCATATAATTATAAAGCATGTGAATTTTAAATGCATGCAATAAATGAAACTTATTTTTTTAATTTATTTGCATGCACTTCCAAAATTTAATATTTTGAAATTATAATTTTTTTCCTTCACATTTGAAACTGACAGGTGAATATATGGAAACTACAGGTATACATAAGACAGAAAAGAACTATTTGCATCCTTTAAGAGAACCATATATCAGTCGAAAATTAGCCAGTGGGATTCCACGTCGTTTATAAATTTTTTAAAATCTAAAGATATTTTTCATCTCTATTTGTCATTTTCAAATACAAATATTAAGAGAGTTAAGATTAAAATCTTAAAATACTTTCATGTGATGTATTTGTTAATTTTTTCTTATATTGTGTGATAAAATTTTATGTATTGTATGTGTGAAAGTATGACTAATGGATGCCTTGTATTATTTTTTTTTATATGGCACTAATATATATTGTATTTATGCTTGAGTTGTAAATTGTGTAATTTTGTGTTATTTGTAATTGTATGTTTGTGATGTAATTGATGTAATTATTGATTTATGAATATATGTTGTATACTTAATTTTCTTTTTCATTATTTAAATAAGATTGATTGTAGAAAATATTTACTGTATTGTTTATGTAATTATCAACTTCCAAAATATGTAGTAATTTTGTTTTTTTTTTTAATAAACATCATTGTGTAACTTGTATTATTGCTACTATTTTTAAAATGAAATCACAATAGATCCCCTCCTTATACTGTTTCAAGTTCCGTGATTTCAGAACTATGCAGATGCATGTCTTTTTTGTGTTGAATTTTCATAGCTTTAAATTTTCTTATCTATGCTTAAAGTATGCTTATAAATTTCATTTAGCCATTCCATTTATTAACGAAAGCATTCATATAAATCAAATTTCAGCATTGTTGCATTTAAAGTTTGACTTATGCAAAAATTTTTGGGAAAAATTAACTGTATAAGTTGGGGGAGCTACTGTGTATTTAGTTGTTAATTAAATTAAAGCTTCTTGGATAAGAATTATGAAACTATTATTAAAACATTATTTCATAAAAAATATTTAAGTGACACTACAATGTTGGCTAAACATAATTTGAGGATGAAAGAAAAAGTTAAAATATGCTTTTATTTTTATAATACTTTTTTATGAATAATTCTTTGTTTTATTATTATTATAATTTTTTCAGTTAGATGGAAGATTAAATTTTAGATTTTATATATAAAATTTTTTCATTTCAGTAACATTAAGCATTATGAATCAAAACCTTAGTAGAGAGTACTTATTTTTATTGTAAAAGAAATTTCTTGCAGTTCTAATTTTCTATTTTTAAAATTGAAATAAAAATGAATTAATTAAAATAATAATTGAGCATAATTAACAAAATTTGAAAAAAATTATGTAAATTTTATTCAAGATTAGACACATTAAAATCTACAAAATATAATCTAAAATTAAAACTTGAAAAATGTAATCCAAGCTTTTTAGCCATCAATCTAAAAAATTTAGATTAGTATAGGGAAAGTTTCATCTAAAATTTTTTTTGTTTATTATATTTTTTTTTTAATGATACGGCGACCACCGAGATCTACACTCTTTCCCTACACGACGCTCTTCCGATCTTAAAAAAATCTTATCTTGTATTTACTGCTTTTTCAGCTTTTAATGATAAATTACACAGTCTTTGTCAAAATACTTTTATTACTAGTAATATATTCTGATGAAATCCATATCCATGAATGAAAGGTTTAATAAAAAAATAATTGAGTTTAACATGGTAACTGTCATTTCAAAGACAGAATAATACAGTAAAATCTTGTTAATTTAAATGAAAAAATTATTTAATTTTTTATTTAAATTAATTTATCTATTTTCTTATAGAATAGTAAATTTGATAAATTTATTGTGTATTTCTTTGATTTTAAGACAAAATTCACTTTCACTTGAAACATTAGATATCAGATTAGATTAGATTAATACTGTATATTAATATGACATGCCAAATCTAATTTGGCGTGTATTATCTAATTTGATAATATACTTCATTTTTCAAAATAATATACTACAGTTCGTATCTATTCATAATATACTTCATTTTTCAAAAAGTTTTATAAATAAATAAAATTAAATAATTTTATAAAATAATGATTTACACATCAAGAATAATAATAATCTAATGTGTGTTTTCATCATTATTATTATTTCTATTTAATCCACAGCTGGATATATATGCCTCCTCCTTTTATTTCTATACAGTATGTAACTATCTTCTGTAATCTGTATCCATTGGTAACCAATTACTTTTCTTATATCATCTGTTCATTTTTTGTATTGCCTGCCAGGATATCATTTCTCTTGCCTTAGTTGCCACTTTTTAATTCTTTGTCCATCAGTTAGCAGTATATATTGCTATATGGCCTGTCCAGCATTACTTACTGCTTCTGCTTCCATTATATGTTGTACTTTGGTTTGTTCCTTTATTCAGGAGTTGGTCTTTCCTGGATCCTTATCTAGGAAGAGGTCCCTCCTGGTGAATTCTAACATGCATTTTTCCATGCTTCTTTGTTGGATTGTTACTCGTTTCTGATCCATTTTCTTTGTAATCACAGCCATACATCATTACTTGTAGTATAGACATGTTGAGGAATTTCCTTTTGGGACATATCAGTATTCTATTGTCCCTTGGGAATTTTACTGTGTCAGCATGCTATCCCAATTGCATGCTGACACAGTATGTTGAATTTCTCTCATCTGTTTGCCTTGTGTTGAGATTACTTGTCTTAAGTATTTGTATTCTTCCACCCTTTTATTTGCCCTGCCTTCTATTTTCACTGGCTCTGGATTTACCTCTGTGTTGAACATTACTTTTGCCTTCTCATAGTTCATTTGCAATCTTATTTTCTCATTTTATCTTCAGGTCACTTAGCATTTCCTATAGTTCATTTGGTATTTTGGCAAATAGCACTGTTTTCTGCAAATCTCAGTTAAGATACTCTCCATTGATATTTATTCCTTTGTGTTCTCATCTATTTAGTGTTTGGACTACTTCTAGGAAGTCTGAATAGTTTCAATAACATGCTGTCTCCTCGATGACCTCTTTCTTGGATTTTTATTCTCCTACTATCTTTGTGTAAGCATATTATGGCAGTTGCTTCCTTGTAATGAGACATTTTTTTTATTTTCATTACATTTCTTGTAATTTTATATTTTGATCTCTATTTACAAAGTTTTACTTATTGTAACTAATATGTTAAAAAATAAATGTCTTTATAATTATTCTGTTTGAATAAAATATAACTTATCCCATATTGCATTTGTATAAAAGAGAGAGAGTACACCAGTATAAATAAAATTTATAAAGTAAACATGGGTACTGATTATTTGAGAGACAATGCTTTAGTGGATCCAAAAAATATGTGAATTCATTCAAATTTGATATTTGTCTGATACTCTAACTATAAAAACATTATCTCATTGTGTGTCATTAATATTAATCCATATCGGTTATTTTCAACAGGCTTGGTTCTCTATTGAGTCCTAGTGACATGAATTTTTACACAAATTGGATAATATTTATACAATATAGTATATTGTGCTGAAAATAAGTAGCCAATCAAATCTAATTCATATATTCTTTGATTTCATGAAAAAGAATCAAAAATGCTTAAAATATTATATTGTAACAAAATGTGTGTTACTGTAGACCAGAGGTGGCCAACCTATAGCGCTTGCACAAAAAATGACACATTGCATGATTAGAAGTGGCGCATTGAACTCCAGAGAAAAATGAAAAAAAATTTCTTATACAGTTTATCTAATATATATAAATCTGAAATGCCTGTGCACGCATATTCACTTATAACGCAAGAACAGGGAATGGATTTTTACGAAACAGCTGTTTGTTAGGGGATTTACACAGAAAGGTTTAAAGACAGGTATTGATT
>AYEL01057222.1:0-51571 GCA_000484575.1 Olivierus martensii | reverse complement strand
TAGAGGGCGTGGGGTCTTAAAGGACTAAACTGAGGCGGGAGGAAGCGGGCCAGTGCAGTCGGGGTAAAGGGAGATAGCGGCACGCGCGAAGTACATATTTCGCAACTTGCCGAAAACAACAATACCAAACTAACCTAGGATGTCAGGCCTGCGAGTGGACACACCTACCTGGGGGCCTGCTATCCCATGATGCACTGCTCGGGCCAGCTATAAAGCTGCGTCTGGCGGCCTGGAGGACAGGCGACGGAGAACTGGGCACCGTCGGAGTTGGTCGCCGCTTTTATTTTCTAGGGAGCAGAGCAGGACATGACTCTCCTGTGAGACAATACAATATGCAACCTGATAAGGAGAGTCGGCTTTTGAAAATCTGCACAATATTTTTGAAAGGGCAAATAATAGTAGCCCGAAATTCTTTTCACCGCCTCTACCATTCAACGCCAGCCGGTATAGATCTGAGTAGTGGAGCTTCACAATAGAGGCCGCTCTGTTCAACTACCACACGCGCTATACAGCGACTCAACGTGATTTCGGGACAGCCTATAAGCTACGCTTTGAAGTGTGTTCATTTTGTCAATTACGAGGACCTGGCACGATAGCGAAGATAAAGCCTTGGGCTGCGTATGAAATTTGTGAAGATGCGCTCTTCAGCCATCCACCGAAATTCTCTTTCGTTTCTATCCCTCCCTTTTCTTGCTCTCCACTTCTCTATTGTGTGACAGCAGCGTCGCCCGGGCCTAACGATTGAAATCAAGAGCTCCTACAGTTCATATCAGTTCCCGGCTGACACCCCCCTCTCCACCCCTACACCGTATTCAGTCCATCCCTCGTCCAAATGGAAGCTCCAGCCCTACAAATGGCGACGTAATACTGGGCCAGCCAGCCGCGGGCTTTCAATACATCTTGCCCCCCGGGCTCGCAGCTTTATCGACGCCGGAGCATTAAGTTGGCCGCTCTGTTCCCCTTATTTGCCGTATCAGTCGCGCATTCCTGCAGCTGATGAATTCTGGCCTCCAGTTTTTTTCTTTCTTTTTTTTTTCTTCTGTGACTGGCTTTCATGTCTGTCCCGCTCCTCCGAATGGCAAACTTTGGACAAAGTTAGAGCTGGCTGCAACGCTATTGGATGATGAAAGGGCCCTCCAGCGGCACGTGCCGCACACAACGATGACGTCTTCATTCCCTGCACGCGCCATTAACCCGCTGTGTTGGAGTTTGTTTTAAAATTTCTCCGCAAAGGGGAAACATAAAACTCGTCAGCATCCATATGTCACTAACCATTAACAGCAATGATATAATATTTCTGCTTTCCGTGCTTACTTTCTTTCAATTCCTTTTACGGCAATCCTTGGCTGCAGATTTTTATTCATCTCTTTTTTTTTCTTCTCCCCTCCTTCTCGGAATGAAGTCGGTCCAAATCCCATTTAATAATATGTTTCTAATGAAAATATTTCGTAACGACAAACTATTAAATGCAGGAAAAAACGCTCCGAAGAAAACTTACAATTCCAAATGACATTTTCTGAATCCAATCGAGAGATTCAAAAACTGATTGGTTCTTTACTTTACTCGACATGCATTTCTTCAAACGATGCATACTAATCTATAATTAACCGATCGGAAAACTTCTCAATCGACTAGATTTATAAGCATATGCTATTCGAATGATCTAAAAGGGGAAAGAAAACTTCTTTTATGGAGCTGTTTTCACCAAAATCATTCTTCAAAATACATACTGTATATTTTATGCTTGTAATATTTAATATAAGTTATTAAAAATTATATTAACAGCGAATAAATTAATTTTATAATTATGAAAAGCCAAGATCGAACTCTGTTTGTTATAATTAATAACCTTGCCTATCCTACTTTTACAGATTTATTTCTTGATTATTATTGTTTAGTAGATCGTTTCAATGAAGTAAACTTATAAAGTTATTTTTGTTAACACCATTGATTTGTTTCTGTTTTCTTAGGACTAACATGGCGGTCTGGTATACACTTAAACATTTCTTTACCGTTTTCTTTAATATGGAGTTTTCCTGTCCATAAACAGTGCAAATTGGGGAAAAAATCCTTGATAAATTATATATTTTGATAACTTATAATATTAAAAAAAACAATGTCATTATAATAATAAAATTATTTTTATTCAAGAAGAATTTTATAATTTTGATTTTATTTCTATAGATATGTAGGTTCCAAATTCAAATTAGTTTTAGAATCAACTTTTATCTCAGTTTTATTAAACTTGATGGTTAAGTAACTAGCACGTTTTGCCGAAACAGTTAGGAACTATATTTATTTGTTTTTCTTTAAAATGTCCATAATAATTCTTAAAAATATGTTTTCAATTATAATAGGTGATTCTCAATGGCGATCAGATTTATTACTTTTTGAATATTTTTTCCATTAAATCTCCACAAAAAGATTTCGTAAAAATAATCGAATCATTTACTAAAGAACAGATTCTAAAGAAAACCGATCATAAATGATAAGCTTAGATTAATAGATTTATCATAAATAGACCACTAAATGAGTAAATATATATAAAAAGTATATTATTTAAAAAAATCTAATTATAAATTATACTTAAGTCTGTATTGAGCTACAAATTAAAAAGAAAAAAACTGGACTTTAAACTTCTCAAAGTAGATTTCTTCGAAGGTCTTTCCGAAAGCCAATCTATTGTTATTAAAAGACCACAGAACACGAAGAAAATTACAACAAATCTCATGTCTGATAGGAACACGAAATAAAACAATTCGTTATAGTATTATCCGAAATATTAATTTAGAAAATAATTGAATATGTTGAAAACATTTTGAATAACATGAAGAGAATTAGAGCCGTATAACAAGATGTCTCCGTAATACTTTGACAAAAAAAAAATTATTAAAGGATATCGAGAATTGGCTGCATTAAAAATCTCATTATATTAATGCATAATATTATTTTTAGCATAATTATAATATAAATACTGCAATTCTTGATAGAAAACATAAACTTAATCAACTTTTATAAATTTAATTGTGATAAACCATTAAAATTTTGTGATGGTTTTTCCGTCTTTTTGATTTAATCCTCTTTCGGCAACTTAAAAATTATTTTATTAATTTTATAATTTTATTTATTCATTTAACATTCAACAAAACAAATCCTTTAATGAACTGTTTCCAAAAAAAAACTAAGAATTTTATGATAGCTTTAAATTCGAAAAAAATCGATAGAAAAATTTTTCGATTTTTGATCGAACATTAGAGATTTATATAAAATTTAAACAGTTTTTTTAGAAGAAGTGTTTAACTAAACCGTGTAAATTAATTTAAGAACTATTGATATTAATATATGCGTACTAATCTACTATTTGAATAGTGGAAATAAATAAACAAGAAAGATAGTGTTTAATAATCTTTTCTGAATAATTTTTTAATTAAAACGTAATTATTTGTTTCGCCTGCTTATCATTATCAAAAATACAGAATACTGTTAAAAATCAGTTAATAATTGGAAGTTATTAATATTAATAAAGTTCTGATGCCTCTACTTTGCGCGCGCACACACACACACACACGCTTATTTATAGCAGTATAAAATTTATTATGCATACGATATTTAAACTGCAAAAATAAAAAGTTTAAATGCATATATGAAAATCGAAACGATTCAGAGCTGATCCATACATCAAGTCCACTCAAAGAAAGTGGAAAAAAATGTAAAAAAATCAACTAAAGCAAAATAGGAACAGATGTTCTGCAATCTATTGTAGATTCAATGACCAGAAATGGGATTAGAAACGTGATCTATCGCTTCTATCTGCAAGATTTTCCTCAACATGCATGCTTATCGCTTCATCTTCCAAAATGCCCCCTTCCTAAACTTTATTGGTCTGTTTATTGAAGCATACTTTTCTCTTCGTATGTAATAATACTGTAACCGAACCGTTAATCCATTTAAATTACTTTTAGATGATAATTTTGATAATTCTTAATTATTCCTAATAAAATCGAAGCTTGAAATTCTTTCTCCATTCACAAAAATTACGTAAGCCACACAGAATTAAACAATCGCAGTTAAGTCTAACAAAACTAACAAGATGTGTTAAACAAGAGCGATTTTATTAACAACACTGCAGTAAGCTTTGTTAAGTTAAAACGTTATAAACGGATCACAGACAGATCTATAAAAATTATGGAAAATTCGATACACTCCATCTGTTTTATCCTCCGGAGCAACAATTACTTTTAAGCAGAAAGGAAAATATTTCAAAGCAATAATAATATCATTCCAATGCACGGTTACAAGAAGAAAAGAGTGTCATGCAGTCATGCCCCATTACGTGTGGAACTATCAAACGAATGTCAACAATGAAGAAACAACCATCCAGACAGCTGTCCCTTTACGTCGCACCTTATTGACCAATCAGAAGCGAGAGGCCGTTAGAGATGTCCGTAAATCACAGAAGTCTACAGTCGGGGATAATGTCTAATATGTCGTGATGAATTGATGTCGTTATGAACAGAATGGTGGCCATGGTTCTAGATACCTTTTATGTGGCTCATTGGCGGAGACATACTGAGTTTGACCCAGCCATATTGGGACCTTCTGCACTATCAGAAAACACTTTCATCTGTTTAACTGTGGCGCTTAAATATCGAATTTAACATTCACGCTGCTGAGAAGTTTAAGGAACGAATAACACGAAATAGTACATAACTAGTAAAAAGATAACTAAAAATCTTATTTCCTGTTGTTTAGACGTTATTATTTAATAAACCAAATAGTTTAAAAGCAATGCTAATACCATACATTATGTATGTAAATATTGATGTTTCACTGTATAAATTAGAAGTTGTGCGGAGAAACCAGCATGTCAGGCGACACCCAGTCGCTAAACTATTTCCTCCTGCGAAGACTACGTCGATACCATTTTAAAATTTAACTTTAACGCGTTAAAGATTGAAAAAGGTCTTCATTAACGATACAGCACCTAGATCAACCATATGGTTGTTAAGATGGAGAGGTCTAGATCTTCTATATAAACGTGGACTTTCCAATTTACAGATCTTTTCCAACCGAGAAAGATCGAAGGTAGCGACTGTAAGTTATTGTGTTAGAATCTAACAAGCTAGGCAACTTTATGTGTTCTACGATTGGCTGGCGATAAAACATCAATTATTTCAGCTTTTCACCCGCTAACGACCACCCCTAATTCTGGTCAGCAGCCTCGGGGTCCAGACTTTCCCACCAACAACCACCTTGGTCGTTATGGCTGTGGAAATGCCAAAGTAGCTTCCAGCTAAACTGAAAATAAACTTGTTAAAATGTGCAGCAGTCTTTAACACTTCCTGATTTCTCCCAGCTGTTGTGCAGATAGTGGTCAGGCAACCAATCAGATCGGGAGTGATGCCAAGCCCTAGGGACAGACCCATATACTACTGTTATCTTCTCACTTGTACTGTGGGTCGTGATTCTAAGCACTTAATCTCTCACGGTTTGTGTCAAAGGATAAAAGACACTGCGCTAATAACCGACTTTTTTTTTTAACTTAACATTAGCCACTATGCATCTGTACACTAACAAGCGCCAAAGTTTAACTTGTAACCATTACAGAAACCAAAATATCATGACAGTTAACTGCATTCTTAAGAGTAGAGACTAAAATAAAAACAAAACATAGATTATTAGAAATATTTAAAATGCTCAAAGCGTTAATTTTAAATGGAAAAAATTGAAAGTTTTATTTTTTTTTTTAAAGAAAAAAGTACTGGAGTGAAGAACACGTGTTTATTTTGAAAAATGACTGCAGAACGAAAGTTTGGTCAAACAGAAAACTTGTGTGTCGAAGATTAAGTTGGACTCGCGAATTACATTTAGGACAAAAGGACTTTGAATCCGAGTCTAGACCGGACTCATTTGTAAACGGTCCAATAGCGGCAATGCTACAAACAATGAAGGGGAAAAAAGTGACTGAAGGAGCCATTAGAGGAAATATATCTCCACTAAACATTGCCTGCACTTCCACTTTCAATCAGAATCCGCCATTAGTGACAAATACCCGAGACCCAAACCTATTAGTACCCAGCGGTCTTCGCTCCGATTCTAAAGAGACGGGGTTGGCCCCGATTGAAGCGTTGCTACTTCTTTATCACACACTCGCTAATAATCTCTCTGCAGTTTTAATGATTAAAATCTTAAACCTCTTAATTTTTTTTATATATTTTTTTCTCATATCCAATCTAACTATTCATCGGTCTTAATAATAAAATATAAGAATAGACCAATCTTCATTTTAACGTTGATTTTTTTTTCTTTCTTAGTGGATCCACTGATATTTGGGATGAACAGAGATTGCCATGCAGGAAATGATTTGACGCTCGGAATGACAAAGGTTGCTGGCGATACAATTTCCCGCAGAGAAGGTCGATAGCATGATATCGTACTGAATCTTCTTCTATAGCTTCATTAGTTGGACATTCAACTCTCTTCTATAAATAACCGGCTTAGAACAAAGTGGTCTTAATGACGGTTTTGGTATGTTTCAAAGACAAGCAATTCCTAATCAGTCTATTTTCTGGAGTATTCTTTTAGGCCAACTAATCAATTGTATGTTAGGTTAAAGTGATGAAATATTTTGGCCTAATGAAAGTAAACAAGCGCCATACATGGTTAGGAGTGTGGTCTTCACCCTACTCCATATCCCTCACGCTTTAATATTGATACAGATAGATGGATAGGCATAAAAACACTCTACAACTTAGCGAATAATAGCCTTTAAATAATAAATAGATTTAAAGAATGGAAATACATTAACGTTTAGGGAGGGAATGACTTAAACAATTCCATCACTCTTTTTTTCCGCCAAGTCGACAGGAAGAAGAATTTGATGATCACCGTTTTGCCACTTTTTCTAGAGATACAGGCTGCAAGTTTTTTTTTAACCTTTTGTAAAGAAAATTTCTGTATAAAAATTTGATCGAACTGATGGTTATTATCATCCAATAAAGGAGAAAATTACATCATAATTAGCCAAAAACTATTCAATTTATTTAAGTTTTTATTGCTAGAGCGATACCGGGGAGGCGTTGCTCCACTGGCCAGATTCTGGCAACACGTCTCAAGAGTTAATGACTGCCATCAAGAGCAGATTGCTTGTCAGACATTTTTTCTTACTCGCCTGCCAAACGACCATGTTAAAAATGACGTTGGGCGTTCGACAAATGACCTGTTTTTATGAACCCAAGACTAGTATGATGGTGGCAATCTTTTCGCTCCATCGCCCATCTCGTGTAAATACACCTTCTCCATAATATTGGAGATGATTGTTCAATAATATTTCTGTCCCGGGACATCGATGTCTGCCAGAATCTCTCGTAGATCTGATTCTGTCTACAATAGCCACTCTGATAGGTTTGAATACAGTACAAGAGTTTGGAGAGATCAACCATCGTCAAGTATGCGATTCATCATCAGTACTTACAAAGTCCCGAACGATACGCCCGACTTTTCTTCCTCCTTTTCAATTTACTTCCACCACTCGCACATCACTCAAACCTGGCTGTAAATTTTTGCATAATTCGAAAATTTCGCAACCCAGAACAGCCATTTTTTTCCCCTCGACTTTTAACACGAGATGTGTTCTCCACTTGCGTAACAAGTGCGCTATCGCTTCTACACTTTTCCAGTTTTGTTAAAATAATGCCAATGCACAAACGACTAGGACCTATTGGCATTGTTTGTATACGTATGGAACACACCTTGGTACAAAAGACATCTCGATTGTCTATAGACGTATTGTACATTCTGTAAACACGCCGGATTTATACAAGAAACACAAATAAGGCGCTAGCGATGTTTACCGAATTGTTTCATTATCGACGTCTTCATAAAAGAATGTTTATAAAGGATATGTTAACAGATAACCAAATTAACGTCTTTTAAATAAAATTATTCACAGTCTCATTGTTTTAAACGTTATAATACATTGATTAAATTTTATTTTACAGGTGCAGGAATTCTGATGAATCTAGTCTGTTCGCCAGTGTATATATAAAACTGTAAGTCGAGAATAATAATAATAATAAACACACAATTTAATCACAATTTAAAGTTTATTTCTTATTAATTAATTTGCATAAACATACGGTGTACTAGTCAGAGAAAGACACTAGACTAACCGGTCGAAAAGTTTAGTATGGAAACACAAGAGTTTCGAAACTTCTGACAGAGTAATCACGTATTTATTTCCTCATTTGTTTATTACGCTCAAACAATTTTAAAGTTTCAAAACTCATTCATCAGCCATCTACTGTTGCAGGTATGTGTCTATACAGCAATAGGTTTGTTCCTGGCCGGGCACTTAATTAGTGGCCGCAGATACTATTGATCTAACCTTAATTCTCACTGACAATTACTCAGTAACGGTTGAGAGTAATTAGTCCGGTTCTCCATATTAACTCCACACTAACCTGGTCCAGACAACCTTTCACAATGACCCGTCCAGCTCGTTAGTTTGTTTCTCGAGTAACATTATGTTAACTTTTATCACACAGCACAGTTAGAAGCGTAGAAACTAAATTCAGCACGTCTCAGCAGATTTAACTCCAGAGATATGCGTGTAATATATATAAAAAAAGGCGTCGAATGTCTAAACAAAATGGGAGTGAGATCGATGCTTCCTTTTTTTTAAAAAAAAAGCATACCTAAGAGTAACTTTTTAATTGAAATCTGCAACACTTTTTGCTGGTTTCTTTCTTTTACTCATCCATGCATTTTATCCAGACTTCATTCTGGTAGACATTTCTTGTCACAAACACACACACACACACACAGCGCGCTTAGATCCAGTGAGAGTAACGTGCACGATCAATTAAAAGCGGCCGCTGTGGGAATTCAATCAGCTTCCAACAAAACATCGACGGAGGGGATCGGGCCGGAAATTGCAGCCTATTATAATGGAGACGAGGCTAGGATGGTGTGGCCGATACAGATGTAATACATATGGATGGAGGCGGGATGACGACCACCTTCTCACTCGCTAGGTTTTTCCAAGTTTCTCAACAACAGTCGCTTCTTTGTTCTTAGCAGCGACTCTAGGACCGAAATTGGACGATTAGTCACCACCGTAAATTGGCAAAGTTTTAACTAAAACTATTCATTAGTCTTCAACCATAAGTAAAGTAATTCATTAGCGACGCATAAAACAAAGTGTAATTATGCTAAAATCTCAGTTTTTATCAAACGAAATCATTAAGACGGTAGTCTTTCTCTTTCAAACATTCGCCCTCTTCTCTTTGCACATTCCTCACTTTATAAAAGGAGTCTCGCAACTTCATATTTAGTGCTCCACCAAACTTTGTTTCCGTTTAATGATATTTCTGACAGATTGTTTATGCGGCTAAACGGATCTAGATCATTTTTTCCAGTTTAACAATCACCTACACCAATTTGTTCGTGTTACACAGCGTAAATTATGTTCGAGAATCTGTTTAAATTTTGGTGAAGTCAATTTGTTCGTGTTACACAGCGTAAATTATGTTCGAGAATCTGTTTAAATTTTGGTGAAGTTTCTACGTGTTTTTTTTTTTTTTTTTTGGCATTTTAAACCGGATCTAGAGTAGTTTCTGCAGTCATCACGTAGCCATTGACAAGCATTATTACAGCGGGGACGCGTATTCCGTGGTATGATTCAGTGTACTAGAGTTTATTCGCGATGACGACTAGCCACACGAGTGTTTGTTCCAAGTCCGAGTACACATGTCGAGGATCTCACCACAGGAAATGTAGGCTTAACAAGCCGCACTCCACTCAGACGTGACAAGAAGGAAGATTAGGATACCAACCATTGTTCCCGTGTCGCGACTCCACCAGCACACTATACTATCCAAAATTTCGAGACTCGGATTAGTTTCTGAAAATTAAGTTGGGAGACTCTTCTTATAATTTAACAGGAAAGATAGTCCAGTAGCGAATACGGGGTTTGACGTGACGTGTCACGCCTACACGAAACGTTCAATTTTCCAGCCATTGATTTCTACCTCATTGTAATCTGGCGCGTGTTGTCCACTTCATCAGTATCACTATAAAACAAATTTGCCACAGGACTCACGTGTCAACACCAGTCCAAACTACTTTTTCCCTACCTAAACAAACACGCCAGACACCATTATGTCAATATTTATTACAAAAAAAAAACAATTTCTCTCTTCGCACGCACGCAAAATATCCCTTTTTTTTGTGAAGAACGTAATTACTAAGGATGCATACAAACTTCAAACTTATTGGAATGTAGGAGTGAGTGTGCGTAATTGTTTCATTAGTTTCATCTATCAGGAGCCAGCTAGTAGAACAAAAACAAGAATCCGGACGTCTTTAACTAATGGCAAATAATTTGGGAAGCTACAGAATCGGTTATAAATGTCTAGAAAGTCGAATTGATCGACAATTTACCGACAGCATTAATTAAAAAGCGTTGCTAGCCAATGGTTGTGATTAATTTGACTTCGAAATCAGCAACATTCAGACAAAGTCCAGCCTTGTCTTCACTCTGTCAAGCAGATAATCTGTCGGCGTCATCTTTTTTCATTTTTTTTTTCGGCGCCATCTCCCATCCGTCCGCCTGTGGTTAATTTATAAGTGGTAATTAACGATTTTCTCTGCTCTTGGTCTTTCTTGTGAGTCGCATCCATCACTTCTGTCTAATCTCTCTCTCGGATTCTTTCCATTAAATTAATATATTTGGTAATGATCGCTGATATGCGTAATCTGGTCAAGTTTCCACGTTATGCATCTCAACATTGCTCCAATTATTTGACGTATACCAAGCAAAATTTTCGATATTTTACTTCCATACCACACATCCGACATGGCAGCAGAGCGCAGTTACTACGGCTTAAGATGTTCAACTATCAGAAATTCATTTAAGAAACATTACCGTCAACCGTACGAATATCAGGATCGTTGTTACTCCTTGTTAACACAACATAATTATCTCCTTTGTGAACGTCAGAATCCTTATTATGTCCCATGACTGTAGGGATTCCTATTAAGGTTACCTCCTGCCAGCGTGATTATCTCCATATGTATGACAGGACTACTGTTATTCTCTGACAATAAAAGTTGAATATCCTGACTATTCCTGCCAACGTAGGGATTCTCGATAGCTCTCTGTTAATGTAAGGATCCTTACTGTCGGCGGACGAGTGTCAGGATAATTATCACTGTAAGTAGCTTATTATTTTCCTCAAAACGTAGAATCCCGGTTGCAATCCTTAAAAAACAAGCAAGAATACGTGTTAACTGACGGATTAACATCTTTACACCTGTATAAAATCTTGAAAAAGTCCTACATTCCCGTTTAAAATGAAAATTCCTTAAACACTCGGATCGAATTCTTTTCTTGCACGAATGTTAAGAATATATATTAAGGATTTCTTTCGACGACGAAAACTGTTATCCATTTTTTAAATTTGTCTAGGAGAATATGAAAATAAATAACAGACATTTTAGATCTTTCCAATTTTTATTCTGCTCGGAACAGTTATATATATATATAGATATATATAAAATGGTTGACGTCAATCACATTCTGGAGTGAAAGTTGTTTTTTACCAAACAACTTCAGTGACGTGTTTCATCGTCATTGTGTCCATCGGCAGCTGCAATGTACTCCAGCACTTTGTACTTACTGGGAGAAAGTGAAATGAAGTTTGGCAAAAAAGAGAAAGTAACTGGATTGTCACTTCAAGAGGCGACAATCTAGTTACTCTAAGAAAGACGTCGACTTAAGAAGAGAGCCGAGCCTGCACAAGAAAATTAACAGGAAGGTTGCAGGATAGAAAACAGGGGCGAAAGTCTACACCTTAAACTTTTTTAATACCGGTTGTATCGGATCAAGTATCGGCTTTTTCTATTTTTTTTTTTTTTTTTTTATCATATGTCTCTCTTTTTTTTTTTTTTTTTTTTTTTTTTTTTTTTTTTTTTTTTTTATCATCATATGTCTCTCTCTCTCTTTTCCTGGATAACAAAAATTCGGCCGTTAACAGGTAAATCAGGAAAATTTAAACATATTCGACGTAATGAAGGGAGATGCGGACTATCCGCTTAAGCTGCAGTTGCCAGTTCTCCTACTTAATAACGGCGAAGCGAGTCGTCCCATTGCACAGATAAGCCGATAAGACGTCGGATTGGGTGAAAATTCCCATCGCAACGTGTTGGTGGTATTCAGCAAGTTTGTTTTAATCTGCTGACTTCATTTGCAGCGACGTTGGCGTCACTCCCCCATCGTTCAGAATGGCAAAACTAGAAGTAGTAGTAGTAGTAGTAGTAGGAATGGAGAAAGCATTTTGAAGCGAGAGCGACAGTTATATCGCTATTTAGTTATCACGCTTCATTATTAAGGTCCCTTGGAGTACGATGCTTCTCCGCACGACCCACAATTAGCCAAACTGAAAGAAGAACACCCGACAGCTTTATCGCTTAATGAAGAGCTAAAGAAAACACAATTAAGCATTTCATTTCGCGGTTTGGAAATAACTTTCGCTTTTAATATCGCCAATCAATAGAAACGATCCTTCGCTCCGTCTGCTGTAACCATCATTCACACATCATCAGCCAAATGAGAGAGAGAGAAGGCAAGAAAGAGCAAAAAAATGACTCCTAATCGAGTGGTTATGTAACTGGCGGACTAAAATTCGATAAATACCTCTGTCATTAGCGCTGTTTGTATTGACAGATGTTTTGTCGCAGATAAGCCAGGTTGCTGACGACTTATCTGCACGTTCTAGCCGGCAGTCCAGGCGAAAATTATTAAATAAAATTGAGCATTGATAACCGGATGAAACGCTATACAGCTTTATCGTGGTTAGGAAGTAAATATTACTCTCAGCCTCTTCTCCAGCCTCACATACACAAGATAACTCTTGTTACACTCTCCCGCCGTGACCGATTTAAACGCTCCAACCACCTGTTCCAAATGTAAAAGTGGATTATCTTCGCCTTTTTATATACTCGCAGCTCCTTTTCATCTATTAATTGGCACGGAAACGTCTCCTTTCTAACAGTACCACTTTACAGGTGTAAAATAGGCATTAAAGTTGCCATTATAACGCTCGAGACACGAACAGGACCAGTGGAAATTCTTCAAAATTGAATTTAACCTTATAAAAAATTAAAACATTTTTTTAATAAGGAGAAAAAGAGAAATTAAAAATTTAATCTGGTAGGAAGGAGGAAAGAGGGAAGCAGAAATGTGGAGAGAGATTCTCTTGGGCAGTTTTCTTTTTTTTTTATTCGGCCGGTATATGTGGGAGGTGTTGGAGTATATCAAAAATTCAGTGGAACAGAAAGTAGTGCAGATATTATGGAGGATTTCCCACAGCGACAAAATGTAAATGTGCAGGATGGAATGGACAACTTAATTGAATCCCCACTTGTCCGCAGCACGTGGGTAATCCGAGCCATGTCCCCCATTGTTGTCCATGGAAGTCAATGCGACAGAAGGATTATATGATCAAGCAGCAGGGTAGAGGCCTATCTTCTGTCGCCAGACCCGCCCTATCGCCGATTCCGTCAAATCTTGTGGGGATATGGATTATTGCACAGCACCGTATCTTCACTCCTCTAACTCTCCTGAATTATTGGAAAAGTTACGTCCAGTATTTTGTTTTCAGTCGACTACAGACAACCGACACACACTCTTAATTAAAGAGATGAACGTTCGGACGGGATTAATTTTCCATTTATCGACAGTTAGCACCGACACAAACTTTTATTTCTCTTCTATACTTCTTACAACTCCATACTTTACTTTTTTTCTCTATCTTATAATGACATTTATTAATTTTGTCAACCTCTACAAAACTTTACAAAACATCTCTCTATACACTCGGAAGAAAATCCCTGCAATTGCTTACTGTTTACTCTTTAAAAATGGCGAATTTTTTGATGGAATTCCGTGATAAATATATTGTTTTGACTACAGATCGAGATGGAGTAAAAATGTCCACATCTTAGGTCCGGCGCTAAGTAGCATTATCCATCTTTGATCCCGCTTGGCCTACTGCTTATACTAGCGACTAAATCCGAGAAAATGGCGTTGAGCGACTGCAATAATTCCTTACAAATTCGCTAGATAATTATGGGGATAACACCAATCCCTTCTTCATCCGTAACGATTAAATTCCGCCTTATCGCACTTATTAACGTAACTTCTAATGTATCTGGTTGGTAACACTTAAACGTAACGCATTCAACTCGACTTCCACTCGTATAATTCTCATTAAAATACTGGCGCACTTATGTTGTCTGGTTGTTTGCACAGAAACTCTCTTCTCTCTCATCCAACTTTCCGAAAATTTTGAGAATAAGTTTTCCAAAACCACTAATAACCTGCACTTTATTACGAGATGTTCGTCATCGGTTTTCATGCGTCAATAATTAAACTGCATGAGAACGTCAAACAGCTAATGACCTTATACACTACCAATAACAAGTATCCCCCGTCATTTTTCTCTATATATAGCATAATTATAATTTAAAACTCTTCTTTAAATTTTTTTTTTCGGTTTTCTCGGGTGTATAAAATATATAAAAAATATAAGGGGTTATATCGGAATATCTTTAACCAATTTTGACAAATTGGCGAGATCTTGGGAGTGAAATTTCATGGGAATTTTCGATATTAAAATGCGTAAAATGGTAGCTAGTGGGCGTTAAAGGCTTTTCTCCCGAACATGCCCCCTTAATCTGCCACAGGCGATAGATATTTTAATAGAAAAGATGCATATCTGTGATGCTCATTGGGTCAACTCTTTTGAAAATCAGATCGTGGCATGCATGCAACGAGTTTTGGATACGACGAGGTGTGACCAAAGTGAGGATTAGAAGTCTATTTAATCCACATACAAGAACTATTTCCTGGCAAGCTGAAGTGTGATACATCCCCTCCAACCCACTAGGATTAGCAGCAGCCTGCAATATGGACCACGAGCAGAATGGCATCTCATTTCGCAGGAATTTTCAATTTTCGTCCAGGTTTTGTGGGACTAATCCCAAGGGGAGACTACCAGATTGACAGGGCTGCACCAGGGAGGAAGGAAATGGAGTTGACTCCCTGTAGTCTTTTGCCGATAACGTTTCTGTGCTGCACCTCTTCCAACAAAGCAGCACAGTTTCTGGGCAAGCTTGTTTGTACAGAAAAATAAACAGTTTTTTTTCCCTCTCTCTTTCCTCCTTTTTCGACCTGATGCAGGTTCAATGCCCAAATTGTTATTTTTTTTCTTTTTTTTCCCGCTTCCTACCAAGAAATTAGATTGTAAATCATCTAATATTAATTCGTTTCGTTAGTTTCACAATGGCTTTTCTGTCTCCAACGTAAAGAACGACAAAAAAAAAATTAATTAATGGCCGTGCTGGTGCAGTTTTCCTGTGCAAGCATATCTAAAATTTGGATGCAATCGCATCTTCTTTCTTAACGAAAAAATTTGCATTTATTAAAATTACGGACTTGGGAAATATTTTCAACTTTTAAACGTATTTCTATCATTAAAAAAAGTTTATAAATTATTTTTTAGATACGAAAACATATTTTTAGAGTGTTTTCTTTAAAATTACGGACTTGGGAAATATTTTCAACTTTTAAACGTATTTCTATCATTAAAAAAGTTTATAAATTATTTTTTTAGATACGAAAACATATTTTTAGAGTGGTTTCTAGAAACATCACACTATGTAAAATATAACGGAACAAAAATAGTTTCTACGCTTAATAAAACAAGTTAATGTGCAAAAGTGTGAAATATTTGACAGAGTAGAAATGTTGTTTCTCTTTCTCTAAAAATATATATTTAAAAAGTATGGATGCAAGTAGTTTATAAATATGTTATTGTCTAAAAAAACTAGTTTAAAATCACATTTTTAATCTATACAAGAGTACCATGCAAGTAGTTTATAAATATGTTATTGTCTAAAAAAACTAGTTTAAAATCACATTTTTAGTCTATACAAGAGTACCAAAAAAACATAAATGTTAAACTATCTTTACAGATGCTATAGTAAGTGCAAGAGTATCAAAAAAATATAAATGTTAACTAACTAAAAATGCTACAGTACGTCTTCAGTCTGGTTAGTAAGTGCAAGAGTACCAAAAAAATATAAATGTTAACTAACTAAAAATGCTACAGTTCGTCTTCAGTCTGGTTAGTAAGTGCAAGAGTACCAAAAAAATATAAATGTTAACTAACTAAAAATGCTACAGTTCGTCTTCAGTCTGGTTAGTAAGTGCAAGAGTACCAAAAAATTACAAATGTTAACTATCTTTACAAATGCTACAGTTTCCAGTCTAAAAGTATAAAATACAGTATAAGTCAACCAATTTTTACAGAAAATTCCGCTTTCTCTTAAAAAATGCAAGTTTAAATATTCATTTCTTAGATCTATTTAAACTTTGCACACTTTTTATCATCGAAAAATAATTAAAAAAATATTTTTATTTTTTTTTCAATTAAAACAAGGCCATTTTAAAACAATTTGGTGCATTTATCCTTCCATTACTGTACCGTAACGGTAAATGGTAGAAATTCATTAATTTTAATCTTCTTTGCCATCTATCCCGTTTCTAATCCAAACCGAAACAAATGTGTCACATTATTCGACCTGGTCATATGAAAGAAAACATTTTAATTAAGTAACTGTGTACAGTGTAAATATCAGTTATTACTCCATTCCTCACAACACCACCACTGTATACACCTCCTACTCTGTCCACACTGCACTGTTTACATTCTGTGTTCTATCAGTCTACGAATATAGATTGTGTACAGTCGAACATAAGCAGAGAATTTCCTCAGAGAACCGTCTGACTTACATATCAATGACAAACTGTGCATTCAGTTTAAAATAAGTTTAAAACAACAAAACTACGGGTTTTCTTCCACCTTTTATTTATTTTTCGCACACATACATATATATACACTCTCACAAAAACTGTTTACTACAAACAGAATTAACAGAACAAAACAGATTTGTTGTATAAAACTAGATAAGCTTAATCTGACTCGCAGTTATGATTCAGTTTGGCAGAGGAGGGGGAGAAAAAAAATCGGCAAAAGTTTAGACAATCGAATGAACTGAATATCAGTGAGAAGTCAAGCAGAAAACGCTATTATCGTCTAAAGCCGAGATTGAATCCGACTCTGTTGCTTTACATACAGATAAGTTATGCTATCGCTTGACTACATGAGACGTTGGACTTTGCATACTAATGGAAAAGTTCTGAATAGTTCAATTAGATAACTGTTCAGCTACATCCGCTCGTCATACACTTTATTATCCTACACTGTTTTAAAACTTTTAAATCCTCCACTTATTTATTCGCTGGATCCTTTTTTTGATTGTCCAAAGTACAACAGGATGTATACATATATATATTTTAAAGAGGGTGTAGTTGAGAATGAAAGAGGAGAATGATACCCAGAATAGAAACCGTGACAGTTGACATTGATTATTTATAGTATCTGCTTTCTTTCCCGTATTGAAAACACTATTTGGTTCTCAGGTAGCTTCACACCTGCGTGGCACATCGCTCACTTTCCCGTGGTGCAGTTGACATTCGGAGGACAGTACATGGCCCAACTGACAGTTCTGACGGATGGATGCAAAACAAAGACAAACAGCACGTGCCGAATCGCCTCACCTTCGCCCGCTCTACTTAGTGGTATCAATCATCTCCTCGGCTTAAATTCGTAAAAATTTTGCCCCCAACCAGTGTTTTCTTAGTAGGAGTGAGAATTGCAGGAAAAGTAGCGGAACTTATTATAACCCCAAAAAAATATATATCCGAGTAAACCTGTTTGGGATGGAAGGTGGGGTAGGAAAATGAACCAGTGAAGCATGGTGTCAGTCGGACCAGCTGCAGCTGGTTCTATTGTCCAACAGCAGACATCCCAGTCAGGGGTAGGGAGAATTCGCTCCAAAGAGTAAGAAGAAAGAACTAAGGCTTAGAACATGGGACACCTTCTTTTGAATACGAACAATGGATGCTGCTGCTGTCCCGAATTCCCCTACAGAGGTGACGAACAATGTGACACCGTACTTCACACAGCTTTTGGTTTCAATGCCACTTCTGCATTTTTCCAAACTCTCGACGCACAAACGCAAAAATTAGTATAATGGTTGAAGGAATTTAAATCTGAACTGATAATTTAAAAAATTTTGTCTTTCGACCAAGTTTACAACGATGGAGAGAGAAACACCGAGTCAGAAATGGATAAGAGTTGCAATGCGGGCGGCTCTCTTTTTTTTTTTTTTTTTCGGAGCCAACTAATGAAAGAGGAATGTAAACCACGCCACAGTGACAGGTGGCTGTAAAATGTGAAATAGTCTGAGCTCATTAAGACGATAATTGATTGTAGGCAAGCAACGGGTCAGTCGTACAAGGGGCGAAATTAATAATTCACGCTACTTAGAAGCCGCTAATGACATGGTTTCACACTAGATGTGCTTAATTAGGTAAGTGGCGAGTAGAAAAGAAGCAGAGCTGCCGGACACAGCTGCACAGCCTCCCCAAAGAAAGTGGTTAAGGCCAATGAGATTTTATATACTCCCGCTTTTACGCGGCCAACAATGCGCTGATAATACCAGCTTACATACAAATGCTCAATAACAATATTTCCCCGCTCAACACCAATAACCCATTTGGATCGCTTTAATACGCATTAATTACTAATTACGCTCCTTCAACCATTGGAGCAACAAAACCGACTCATCTTTAACATCAACATCTTCGTATTAAAAATAAAAAATTCGAGTTTAGGCGACAAAAAAAGCGAAATCCTCGACACAACTAGATCTTCTATCCGAAAAGTAGGACCAACTACATCTTGGTTATCCTCCTGTATTGGAAGACCAAACTTCCATGAAAAATTGAGTCTAGGAGACAAAAAAAGAGCGAAAACCTCGACACAACTAGGATTTTCTATCCGAAAAATAGGGCCAACTACAGATTGGTCTTCCAATATAGGAGGATAACCAAGATGTAATATAGTTGGCCCTATTTTTCGGATAGAAGATCTTAGTTGCATCGAGGTTTTCGCTCTTTTTTGTCCCCTAGACTCGTTTTTTTCATGGAAGTTTGGTCTTCCAATACAGGAGGATAACCAAACTTCCATGAAAAATGGAGTCTTGGAGACAAAAACGAAAGAAAACCTCGAAACACAACTAAAATCTTCTATCTGAAAAATGGGGCCAACTATATCTTGGTTATTCTCCTGTATCAGAAGACCAAAATTCCATAAAAGGTACGGACAAGTTGGCACCTCCGAGAAGTTAATTTAAAAAAAGTTAAAAAAATGCAGTTTAGTTCCGATCTACATAAATTATCCGGAAACTGTTTTGCATTCAGCACCCGTATAAGCTTTCTTACACAAAAATGGAACAACATACATTCCCGGGAAACTGCTCTTTACTAATGGATGTAGCGAATATGGGCTCCAACACACTTTTTACATTAAAAAACTACTATTACGAATTAATGATCTTAAAGAATTTGAAGTATGCCACTCGACGACAACAAGAACCACCGTAATGATCGCTTCCTCTATGATAATTGCTATTTGAATCGTTGACCAATATCGGAAATAAAAAATTTCATAAGAAAGAAAAAAATATATTTTCAAGACGGACAGACGGACTAGATAATTGCGCAAACGTTCCGCCGATATAATAAAAAAAAAATTCTTAAATAGATGCATTAACAAAAGCTTTCATATTTTTAAAAATAGACTGTTATCCCCTTAGACTACGCTTTTTAAATTCTATTATTTCCTTTTTTCTCGTCGAAGAATAAGGAAAAAGAAGGAAAGGAGGAGGCAAAAAAAAAAAGATAATATCCATTAGATAATCATGATGTCGGAAATTACACTCGTTACAAAAAGAACTTTGTGTCATTAAAGTATAGATTCACAGGGATGAATGGCGAAAAAAAAAAAATTGCTTCATAAAATAAAAGCATCGAGAGTGGATAGGATATATTGTTCTCGGTGCGACGTTTTTATCCCGGCCGAAAAAGCAAAACTGCACTTTATGTTTATGTAATGAATCCGAATAGATATAATTAGACGAGATAAGATACGACTGTCGTACACTGTACACAGTAATAGACTAATCAAAAACGTGATTACTACCTTTCGATAAATAGCAGGCCGAATGTAATGTGTGAAAACGACTGGCAGTATTCTTAACATGGCTGCAAACAGGGCCTACTCGTGCCACGTAGCCTGGAGGCCATTTTCAGGATTATTAAAGGATTAACAGCGTTACGAGTATGCTAAGTCGTACCCATCTTAACTGCCATTCTGCAGAATATTTTGAAGCGCTTTCAGGATTATTAAAGGATTAACAGCGTTACGAGTATGCTAAGTCGTACCCATCTTAACAGCCATTCTGCAGAATATTTTGAAGCGTTAGTTTCTGTTTAACTAAAACTAAGTACCAAGTTTTATCATCGGTGCCATTTTAGTTATGTTTACTGGTGGTAATTCGAAGGCAGTCCCCACCAAAATACCATTTTAATTTTGTTTACTGGATGGTTTCTAACAGAAATTCGAAGGCAGTCCCCACCAAACTACCATTTTCTTTAATGGCGTGTCTAAGAGATGCTACCAGTTACTGTATCCGCTCTTATTTTTATTTGGATTTGCACTAGATCCATTATTCATTTTAAGAATCATTGTAGACTTGTTGATGGATCAAGGGGATCTTTTTTTTTTATTTTTCCTTGTTGTCGCGGCTGTCGTTGGGAGATAGAGCGGAAGCCCGCATTGACTCGCTAAATATCCGATTCTCCATAAACAAACTGAAGATCTCTGACTGGAAAACTTAGGCCGAGCCGAAAACAAAGAGGGAGGTGGAGGAAAAAAAAAGGTAATTTTAGGAGAGTCCGAGAAGAGCGAGAGGATGTAAACCCCCGATAGACGATATTAAAGTATGGAAATAGAATTTAATGCACTATTGAATAGCGCATCCCCAGAGAGGTGTAAAGAGCCCCACGAGATCAGCGTGACGCGCCCCCAAAAGCAGCTGATTAATTTGCGAACCTGTAGGCCTTAAAGTCGTTATTCACTGTAGCTAGCGACACCGAGATCCCAACCGTAATCTACTCAAATCAATCTTCTCAACTCCGAGCTAACGGGACAAGCTAATCGTACTAATGGCCTATCACGGCACCATCAAGCCCCCAAGGCTCGCTCGCTCCCAATTCCACCGCTGTACAGAATTAGTTACGTGTACAACAGCCATTGATTTAAACCGTGCCCGGTTAAGAAGGGGACCACACTATCTGTACCGCCGCCCAGGTGCTAGGTAAATAATTAAGCATGGCAGCCGATAATGAAGTAATATGAAAACTTTATTCGCTTTTTGTGGCTGTCAGAGTTGGCGTATCGTCCCGTACTCGACAGGTAACAATGTCTGGCAGTCATGATCACTGACTGTTATCTTAAGTGTCGACTACGAAAGCTCCGATGGCGAAACTAGTCCATTAGCCTGCCATACACCAAAAAACGGTTAAAAGAAAACCCGGTAGAAATTCATCATTGCCAATAGTCGGCCGGCTGGGCCTCTTATTCGTGGCCTGACTCCGCCTATCGGGTCAGAGCATTGTTGGCTTGTCAACCTCGGCTCCTCCTCCCAGGCGGAGCCAATCGAGACTCCTCCCACTGGCATCGCTGCCACCGAACTCGCGGCCTGTCCCACGTGCGATGGCCGAGTTCTACAGGTAGGTGTGGCCTGTGTCACCTTCTTAGAGGCTGCCATTAAGGCGAGGATGGTAGAAGGACGACGTGGCTTGACTGTGTCGCATCCCAAATGACGTTGCGTCTAAATTGAATATTTCTTAACTACTGTGCACTTAGATGGAACTGACAGTCACATGCTCTACGTGCCAAGCTTGGTTCCTGCTTTATCTAGTTTAGGAATGTCTCTTTATTGCATTCGCTAGCTTCCTGTTTCTGCCTATTTGACATAATCAGAATCAATCGCGAGGAAATAGTTCAAATAAACTCTTTTAAATCACAAAACTAATTTCCCTAACACGAGTGGATTTTTGTTGAGTTTTCTTTTCACTCGTCTCCTAACTTGTTTCTTTTTACTTGATCTACACAAATAACACTTCAGTCGCTATAAATCAAATGATGTACCGAATAAAATATACCGCATCTTTATGGTATTAGGGGCTTATTTATGGAGCGTACAGTCGGGATAAATAAATTTTCGCCCACTTTTTAAACCCATCTCGTCTACAGGCGACTGCGATCCTTAATGAATGTACGCCATTCATACTTCGCCTCTATACACCTGTTTTTAATCATATTTTTAAATTTAAAAAAACGGTTTAAAAAACTCTAGATGAATTTAAAAGTCTAATTAACATCAAAATCTAAGATACTATCGTCTTAATTTATTCATCCCAGACCGAAGCAGCATTTTTATTCTCGCCTAGCCTAAGGGTTTGTTTTCATTTAGATAAGGAGAGCAATCTATATGGCAGTCCAAATCCGGCCCATTACATCCTTCTTATCTACACGCCTACATTTTAATATATCGCAAAATGCACATTATTGCTCTCGATGTCATTAACGCCTATATTAGCTTGGCCTACCGTGATGTATAGGCCTACGTCATGGCGCGGCATCGCCTTTGAGAATTTAAAGATGGCAGTCGGTGACGATGGAGACTTTAAAATACGCGTTTAACTTTAATTCGATATTAGCTAATTGATGACGTATTCGACGCCATTTTTATACTTCTATAGCAGAGGGGTATGGGCCTCAATCTCTAAAGTACAGTAAATTCAAGCAGTTGACATATTTAGGAGTCATACTGGTAACTAATACAAGGAATGGTGATTATTTCGACAGTCAAGTGAAGGGAGTATGGGACCATTGGCCAATCAATTGTGGGGTCTAGAGTCATCAAAAGGTTAAGAATCCCTGTTCTATAGGAAAAAAGCTGTTTAACTATTGTTGCAGCCATTCTTTCGAGTAGATTTTCATGATTTCATTTAGGAGATAAAATGCTCTGGCAGCATGAAAATCATACATGAATATGAATAATTTATGAGTGTTTTAAGCTGTAGCGCTTAACGGCTCTGGAAGAAGAGTAAATTTACTCGAAAACTTTAACTTAGAACTTGTTTAGAGCGGCTAACCATTGTAGGCCTTCTTGATATTTCTGTTCTCCGCTTCTCCGATGTCTAGGTGCAGTATCGTTTGTCAGCAGCTGCTCCGAATGGCACAGATGATATCCAATTATCGAACATCATCCGAAGAGCGTTAACTTTATGTCTAGCTATTTCTCTTAGTTATTCTCGCTTCTTAAATCTATCCGCGATTTTTTTGGCAAAGAATGATAACGGCGGCCCAACATTCGGTAAAAACGAAACAGCTAGACGTCGCTCGGTTTTGAAAGAAATGCAAGCTGGTGGAAGATCAGCAAAGTTTATTGATAGAAAAAAATAATAATAAAATAAAGGAGAAGTCGGTCGTCTCCTATATCAGCCATGGCCAAGCTGTATAATCGAGCTGTAATCAGAGATTCAGTACATAATCTTCCAGCCATTATTCACACTTCTGTTCAACTACAGATTAAACAAGCACAGACTAAAATTCCTCCTGTTACAGACTACGAAGGTGTCAGAGAAGAGACAGACAGTTTCCTCGAGCCAAGCAGCTTAGAAGTCAATAACAGGCAGTAGGATTATTCCGGCTATATGAGCATGACGTTAACGTGATATCATAGATCGGGCCGTGGTTACGGAGGGTTGGCCTTTATTACCCATTAACAACGGCTGGCTAGTCAGACCTTCGCCCCTTCCTACTGTTCGTCAGATTCTCACTCAACTCTACTGATTGAACTTTGCCAGTTCCGGAAACATCTTGGCTAACTAATAGAAATCCAAAATCATCCTCCATCTGTTGGATAAAAGGCGTTAGTGGTTAAAACTCTACAGTGGCACCAGCAACAAACTCTAGTCTTTAATCCAAAATCTCTGCAATTGTAAATCCATCGAATGGTTAAACTTGTTTACAGTTAAGTTTTCCAAAAGTATTTTATGAGGAATCGTAAAATTTCACCAATGGACTTGGGGGGAACATCGTCCAAACAATTCTGAATCAAAACAAGTTGACAATGAAGCCTGGGAACAGTCTACCCAGAGGGTGTTCTCTGAACCACGACACAGATTAGGACACGGTTGACCCATTTTTCGTTACTCACTTTTATCCATTGACCCGAAATTCACCCAGAAACATCGCAGTCCGGAAATGGTAGGGTCTGTCAGTCTGGATGACGAGCAAAATTGTGCAAATTCTCTATACACGTCCGGATATTATCGAAGTTCGCCATCCCTCTCTCTCTCTCTCTTGCACCGGACTGGAGAGTAGCGGGACATTCGGCTTTTTGGAGTTACTCCTGTGTGAAGTGACGAATTGGAACGACAACAACAAAAAAAAGAAAAAACTGTATAACGACCATTTCGTATTAACTCCCAAACTAGATTCGTCAGACCGAAATTTTATCAGCGTGCCTCACAATTATTTGGTTCCATTTCCGAACGGAACTGAATAATTTAATCGAACTAAGTCGCTGTCGTTGGGATACAGTGTCAGTCGATTTGTCGAATAAAGTTTTAATGGACTAAGCAGACGAGTGTGGGTAGTGGAACTACGATTAGATTTCCTGTCCACACATATCCAGATCTAAAATGCCACTGTCAATAAGGTAACAGTGCGCCCAGTGTCAATATTAGATTTCCCTGCTGCGCCCGTCAATAAAGGCGATTGTTGCGTGTCAGCCAGCGATTAGAACACCAACGACCCCCTATTTTGCCAACAGCTACTACCATCGATACGCGCCCATCCAACTAAGACCTAATTGTTTCTGAAGTTTCTGCATCAGGCCTTCGACTTTTAATCCAAAATAATCCGCGCGCGCCGGCGCTAAGCGCCCAACTTTTGGCCACTTCCACATAAAAAAAGTAGGAAACCAAGCGTAAAAATGGTGTAGAGCGGGAACCATGCTGTAGAGAAGTTACTGTAGTTTAGTTTTTTAGCTTAAGAAATGTTCCAAAGACGTCTATACTGGTGATGGCTTTTGGTGGATTTTGGTACGACAAAAACGCACGTGAGCCTAGCAGATATTGTCGCTTGTAGTGCGAGAGGTGAATGGCCTAAAGTTGGAAATGCTGTCAGTCTGGCTATCCTTTACCGACGCCAATCTGCAAAAGAAGTAACCCGAAGGAGCTGTGAGGTAGAAATGATATAAAAGTAGCAAGAAAACTGGAAAGAGAGCGAGAGAAGAGGCAAGAGGCAAACAGACAGCTATCTGGAGTTATTTGGATGGAAAAATCAAGTATTGTATGTAATCTGTAAGAAAAGGAAGAAAAATAATTAAACAGTTGATGATTTCATCCTAACTGTTGAGGATGTCGGTGGGTCGATAGCGGCGCCCCCGGCGGTAGTGGAGAAAACTAACATGGTGTTGGTGTCAGGAAAACACATTTCCGCAGGCAGATCTTGTTAAGCTCGGTGATAAGTCCAGCAGGGAAAGTCCGATAAAAGCAGACAGCCGTTGATAAGGGGGAGGCGCCTGCTGACAAGCCAACCTCAGCAGAGTGAAAACATTGTTAGTAAATGCACGGCAGAGTCGTTTTGTAATGAAGTTACCGGTGTCACATGTAGGAAATCCATACACGCAACCATTCAAAAATTGCCTGGCTCCACTCTACATTGTTTGCCAGACAATTTATTCACGCAACACAAAATTTGTTGTTGTATCCTACCAGAAACGCCCACGCCGGCAGAAGAAAACAAAAATATCCTCCCCATCTAGAAATTTATGATGACAAATTATAATGCAAGATCGGCCGTTCAACCTTTTTCTATATAAGATTTTTCATAAACCTTTATCGTCCGTACGGCTTTTCATTCATATTTATTTTTTTTTCACTCTTAAATTCGGAGACACTCCGAGAATTGATGTGGAAAAAATAACACGGTAGCGTAAAATAAACGGTTTTTCCATTTTTGTCCATTAGTAAGGAGAAAAAAAAGAAGCGAATCATGAATCAAATCAATTCCTTTCTCTAGCATAAAAAAATCCTCGGCAATTCCAAACAGGAAAAAATAAAAAAACAATTTATTCTCTTCCTTCGTCATTTTATCATCCCTGGCAGAAATCCTGATCATCTCGCTTATAACCCATTAATTTCCCAAATTAAAATCACCTAAAAGTTAATAAAATCCGAATCGTTGGCTCCTGGAACACCAGCTTCACCTTCGATAGGTAAAAGTTCGGCAGGAAAGCCCAACCCCGACAAGCATCTTCCATTTACTATACAATACTGTTGTCATCTTAATTTCCATTATCTCTTAAAGAAAGTCAAACAGTTCGAAAAATAATTTAAGGATATGTAAACAACAATGGCCACGTCTCTAATGTTTTAGAAATCATTTAACAATAGAGTCTCTCGTTTAAGGACATGAAAGAGACAAAACTTAATAGTACAGCCTCCATTTTTGAAATGCTGCACATAAGTGCATTTCATGTAGCCAGAACAGAAGCGAAACTAAGCATTTGTGGTCAAACATTCGTTCTGAGTTGCAAAGAAAAAAAAACTTAAAATACATCCTCTGTTCGAAGAAATCGGGAAATGAATCAAACAACAAAAAAAGTTTGTCTTGAAAAGACTTTGGAGTTTCTTAATAGAAGTGTTTCCGTCTGGAGAAGCAAAGAAAAAAACAACTAGAAGGTAATAATTTTAGAACAACAGAACAAAACTTCTTAACGGCACTAAGACACAAAGCATTAGAAATAAATCTTTGAGGAGGCAAAACTCGAACACAGATTAAGACAAAAATCACATTAGGTGATTCGCAATAATCATTTTAAGAAAGCAAAGATCAAATTCCACTTCGAAAGTAGGAGAGCAAACTACGAATCGGATGGAAAGTCGAAAAACCTTAAAAACGAGAACAAATGCCAAATGAGACAATCGTTCGTCTGAAAACTAAAACAGTGAAAAAAATATTCGACTACTCTTCTAAAAAGTGTATATATCGTAACAGCATGCTATCGAAGAAAATCAAAACTACGAATTGAAAGCTTAGCCATCGCGACATAAGCAAAATGTACTTACTTTTGGTCAGTTTAAGCTTATACTAGTTAATGATCTAAAGTTACCATTTGGGGCTAAATTATAAATTAAAATAAATCAGTCCACATCCAGGCTCTGCACAATCTTCATTTCCAGCATCCGTAACCAGTACAGAGAGAGAGATGAGAAAGAGAAGACAGAAAGAGAGAGAGAGAGGATAGCACGCGCACATCATCCAGCCTCCGAGCCCAGAGCTGGGCAAACTTATGTCAGGACGATGGTTTTCAAACGGCTTTTCTCTCCTTTTATCTTTGGTGGTTACACAAAAGGTGCTTTATATAACCCCAGAACCGTGTGCAGAACAAAAGCTCGCCCTTCTTTCAAGCTCAGTGCAAATGAAAGCTGCCTATCCACATCTTGGCTATAAAAGAGTGAACAATAATAGCGACAGTCCGAAAGCTACATACTCGCTATTCACAATCTACCAATGGAATATTATTGTAAGTAGATATTGTTATAGAACTGGGAAATAGGGAAAACCTTCCTGAATAGACAGGCAACATTCAATAAATGACCGTTCAATATGGAGACAATAGACGGCTACTTTATCAGACCAATTGCTAAGCTCTGAATGGATCAAAATCTAATTGAGTCGCATCTAAACGCTTCTTTACTCCTTTTTTTTACACCTTCTGATTCCTCTTTTTAATAAAAATTTACGCTAGAAGCGCATTTCTCTCTACAAAAAAAACATCATGCCGTGTAAAAGAGAAAGCCAGAGAGAGAGAGAGAAGACACTTAATTAAAAAGTTTAAAGTGCCAAGTCCTGCCACCCGAAACGCAATTTAAATAAAATATGCTAGTCAGGTGACATTAAAGTTGTAAAAACCACCATAAAGCGACCCGAAATAATTTTATAACACGGACAAAAAATGCCGGATTAAGAGTTATAAAAAACAATAATAAATATTTATATGTATTTGAAAATGTTAAAACTAAGTGCTAATTAATAAAATACGCGTTAGATATCCCTAAAATAAAAATCTGGAACTGTATGCCAGACAATACATAAATAAACTAGAGATGGCAACACTAATGTAGCCAACTATCACGCAATTTTACAGAATACACTGCATTAAACGTAAGCAGCATTACTGCTCCAGGTGTAGGCAATCAACAGTGTAACTATATATTAACAATTCTATGCAACATCTACCCGGCGAGTTTTTACTTCCCATGTTCAACATAAGCAGTGTACAGTCTAACATACGAGTTTAATCTGTTTAGTCTCTTTTACTATCCCATGTTCAATATAAGCAGCGTATAGTCCAACATACGAGTATAATCTGTTTAGTCTCTTTTTCTTTCCCATGTTCAATATAAACAGCGTACAGTCCAACATACGAGTATAGTCTGTTTAGTCTCTTTCCCATGTTCAATATAAGCAGTATACAGTCTAACATAAGAGTTTAGTCTGTAGACTGCAAAATATACATTGCATAAACCTGTATACATAATGCAATACCTAAACTTTATACTGCAAAACTTCGGATATTACGCTATCTAAAACTAAAATCTAGAATTATACTGCGCTACATTATCATATATATAGGTCTAGTTTATAAATATTATCTCGTCTATCTGCTGTTTATTATCTATGGTAAGTATCTACTGAGTAAGGGAGAGTATGAGCTACCGTACGTTATCTGGCCTAGCGTATTTATACTATAGATTAGACCGGTATTATCTACTGTACATCATACACCTGATGTATTTTATAGTCGATTCTATAGATTAATGAGTAGCATGCACAAGTAAATTTATGCAGATGCGCGGATAAACTGCCTATTAATGAAAGAGCGCATAAATGTTGGAGAGAAAACGGAGCAAATCAAAAATGGCTCAGAAAAATAGGAGGAGGGGGAAAAAAGAGAGCAAGAATAGGATATGAAAACCAACTCATTCAGATTGATTTGGTTTGTTATCAAAATATTCACTTCTCCGACTGATAGATGGTGGCCAGTGACAGATGAACAAATAAGACGGATTGTGAAAAGCTTGTAACCGAATAACAACCGCCAAATCTGTTGTCGCTTGGTTGGAAATAGTAGGAGAGTGAGAGAGAGAGAGAGAGAGAGGGATTAGAAAATATTCAGCATCTCCCTGTTCAGCCTCATCAACACATCGACATCGAGATGGGAGCATGCAAATCATATATCAAGCTAGACCCTATGACAACTAGCTATCCCCTAACTACCAGGCATGAATAATAAATTGCCCTCATATTTGAATCCCAATGCCATCGCCATATCGTGGGGGGTGGTCTACAGGGGCGGAGAGACAGAAAGAGAGGAGGAAGCGAATGCGATGAAAAATGACTACTTAGTAGCTGCTAGAGTAAAGCAGTAATTGAAAGCCTGCTAGCCCCTGTCTGCGACGCGATATTAAATATTTTCAATATTCTACCAGGCGCTCTCTCTCTCTCTCTCTCCTGGATTTAGGGCGTCGTTAATATCGGTTAGGGTTAGGCCACCTGCGCGATTCCTCCCGTCACGTGACAGGGGTTCCGGAGATGCGCTACGCTCCTATTACGTCAACCAGAAAAAATCCCTAAAATCCCTAAGCTAATTATTCTTCATATGAATGCCTTCCGAGAGAAATGAAATATCGCATTTTGGGGAATTTTTAAATTGAATATTGCAGCATTTTAAAATAATAAGAGGCGAGATCGGTATTTAAAACACGTCTTAAAAATATAAAGTTTAATAAAATTAATTTCATCGACATCTTCGGCTTGTCCGAGTTCTGTTGACGTGGCTCCATCTAGAGGTGGTTGCGGTAATGACGGTTAAATTTTTATAAATTTAAAAATTATTTAATAATTAGATCCGTGTATTATATTTATAAATGGCGAAAAAAAAGATATAAATATATTTTTAAAATTAAACAAGGAAGTTTTATCGCATTCAAAATTAATATGGAATCGATCCACACGTGCTTCGCATCAATTGAACATGTGGCGCCATCTGATGGACACAATTTTAACTATATTTTAAACTTTGCTTAACATTTATACATATATGCATTAATCAATATAAATTAATATTACTATTTTAAGAGATTATTTTTTGGAATAATAAATCTATAATGGAAAATAATCGTTTAATAAATATTTTATTTTATTTATAAATTAATTCAACGGAAGATGTCGCCACCGAAGAGAAGCCACTATACTATATTTATTTATTTTTTTGCCAAAAATTTTATTTTTTAATTAAAAAAAGAAAAATTAAAATTACAGTATCTGTAATCATCATTATTAATTTTAAGGTTATTAAAATAATACACTGGTAAACAGTTTTAGTTTATATTATTACCAATAGATGGCGCTAAGTGTTAGCAGTGTGGGGTGGTATATGGCTTACTCGATATCTTAACACCAAAACACAACACCATCTCAATTTCTATCACAATGTTGTCACGTTCTCGGTGCGACATTATCATGACGTAACAAAGAGTATGCCACTCAATAATTTATGACGTCAAGATGATGTAAAAATGCGTGCATATATGCTTAAATCAACGCTAAAATTGGATACATAAAAACCAATGTATTCCAAATGCTAAATAAATGAAAATAAATGACACCTTTGGAAAGTAAGCAGTTTTAGTTCTATCTGGAACTTATATTTTAATTGATGTTAAAATTTTAAAAACTTTATACAGTACAGCTATCCCTCGTTATATGCGATCTCACTTTACGCGTTTTCGCTATTACGCGATTTTAAAAAGTAAATTAATTTTTTAAATTAAAAAAAATTTCGTTTAAAAATTGCCCATGTAGATGAGATAAATATGGATGAACTGTCCGAGTCTCACTTATCAGTGCTCACTAATGAAGAGCTTATGAAAATGGAAAACAACATGAATGGTGTTGTTTTCCATTACCAGAAATCAGGAGCCCTTTGTTGCTGAGCCCATCAAATAGCTTACAACAAAGGGTTTATAAGTTTAAATAATTCATTCATTAAAATTTCTTTTGCTCACAGGTGTAAACTTCTCATTTTTTTATCTTTCTGAAGAAACTACTATCTCTATCTCACTCATGCTAAATTAAACTCACTTTACGCGATTATTTCACAGAACCAGTTAATCACGTAAAGCGAGGGACACCTGTATTAGCTAACACCGAAAACAAAAAAGTTAGTATCTAATACTTTCACTTGAATTTGTATTTCCTACATTTTCATTAATATTCTCTATTCATATTATATAATAAAAAATTAAATCAAAATATTGTATATTATACAATATTTCAAATTATTTATGCAGTTATTACATTATAGACTTATACAGTTATATATTATAGTATATTATACTTTTTAAAAAAATTCTTAAATTAATTCTAATTTCTCTCACTAGAGGGCTCTTACCCCACTATACAATACTGCACTGTATCTAGCTATCTATCGGTATTTTATAATTTTATTTATTTATCACGAAGGGTCGGGTAAACATTTACTTTATCTATGAGACCCTACTCTCGTCTCTCCTCCATTCTGGAACCTGAATCTACTGTTTTTTATGCTTTGTATATGGTCGTTCGCTGCGCGATTGGCGCCACGCGTTACACACGGGCCATAACATAATATATAGATTCTATATATAATGCTGGAGAGGCGACGCGCGGAGCCGTCATACAAGCAAGGTAAATTTTTATTTAAAACATCTTAGTTTTGGTACAATTGTCGCCTTACCGAAGCACCGCAAAAGAAGGGGGGCTGAAACACGCAAAAAATCCCTAGTGAACCAAGGGTCAAAGGGTTTACGCGATACAGACCTGCAAAGTTCCATTTATTGCAAATGGCGCATGTGGTTTGGCGTTGTACCTGGCGTCGCTGCGATCTGCCACGCGACGCGTCCCGTTCCCGTGCTCTACTACCTATGCCGCCTAGATGCCTCTGTATTTCGTAAACATTTGGCCTTTGACTCTTGGTTCACTAGGGATTTTTTGCATGTTTCGGCCCCCCTTTCGATGTGTGCCACTTTCGCCGTGTTTCGGTAAGGCGACAATTGTACCTTAGTTTTTATCTGTTTATGAGCTTTAAGGAAGATCGGTACAATTGTCGCCTTACCGAAGCACAGCGAAAGTGGTACGGATCGAAAGGGGGCTGAAACACACAAAAAATTCCTAGCGAATCAAGGGTCAAAGATCAAACGTTTACGAGATATGGATCCGCAAAGTTCCGTTTGTTGCAAATGGCACATGCGGTTAGACGTTGTGCTGGCCTCGCTATGGTCTGCGATGCGACACGTCCCGTTCCCGTGCTCCACTATCTATGTCGCCTAGATACCTCTGTATCTCGTAAACGTTTAACCTTTGACCCCTGGTCCATTAGAGATTTTTTGCATGTTTCAGCCCCCTTTCGATATGTACAATATTCGCCGTTCTTCGGTAAGGCGACAATTGTACCATTTAAATATTTTTTGTAATACAGTACACTATTTCCATTATATTTTTGTAACTTATGTTGATAAGTAGATTATTAACACAAGTTACAAAAATAATTAGCACGCCTAACAGGTTTTCAAAAGCGCGTTAATCAAGATATAAATCATGTTTATTTGATAGTCGGATATCATTATAGTATAAAGAAGCAGCATACCTGTTTGAAATTTAAACATTATCCACGAATGAAAAACAGATTTTTAACCAATACAGTCAAATATCCGATTTAGCTGCGATAGTTAATGAAGTTTTCAATAGATGGCGGCGGATTAAATTTTGCGTTACTACATGCAACGCGCAATTTTCTATTTTATAAAAATTATAAATTAGAAACGGATATAAAACAATAAGAAAAAAAATTATACTGAAAAATAACTTCTATTTATTACTTAATTTAGATATTTATTCTTTTTACAAAAGTTTTAGTTTTTAAAATTCTATTTGGAGTTTCCGGATGGCCGTATGGTAATTTTCACAAAGATGCTGGACCCAGGACGCGAACCTAGTTATAGCTGCAAGTTTGCGTAGTAACGCGTTGGCGCGGCGCGCCGACGCTTACCACATGGCCATCCGGACACTCCAAAGAGATGATCTGGGACACCCGGTATATTGTTATAATTATTAAGACCATAAAACTATTATTATTCACATTAATGAATAAACATATCACATAACAACTTTATAATTATTATGTTTAAAATACTGTTAGATCATTTATAGAGTTTTTCAATCTAAGCTACATTAAGTTATGACTATAGTGCATCATCACATTTATTAAGTTAATTTCGTCAGACCAGCTGTTCCCAACCTTTTCTGTGATTCAAATTTTATAAATAAAAAATTTATTTGGATTATATAATTTACATAAAAAGCTTGCCTACACTCAGATAATACTAAGATTACAATAATTTTCTAGCCAGCCATGCTTCGGTTAGCGCTTCCTACAGCAATCTCCTGGTAGTAGATGCGACATATCCTGCCAATGGCGCAATGTCGCTATCGTAGGGAACGCGAATAGGCGCGACGCTCGCCAGGGGATCGTCTGCGCTTTTGACCACGTTCCTGACCACCTGCTAAGATGTTTTCCCGGATCTATTACCTCTCAATGATGACGTCTACTTCCGTGGCAGGTGGACCATAATGTGGGCTTAAGAGAACTTCCACATCAGAAAGTACTTCTCCATCATTGAAATTTATAAGCGCAGTTATTTTTCTATATATAAAATATTTTAAACTAAATACGTATATAAATTTTAATTATAAATCACAAATTCAATAGAAATATATTTAAATAGGTAACTAAAATGCAATTAATCCGTTTTTTTTTTTTTTTTTTAATAGAAATATATTTAAATAGGTAACTAAAATGCAATTAATCCGGTTTTTTTTTTTTTTTTTGAAACTCCGTTTGTATCTTTAGGCACTTTTACGATTCGTACTCGTCGAAGTAACCACCAGTCGATTCTCGTTCGTTGTAATTTATTGTTTATTTATTTAATTTAAAATAATAATCGAAATATTAAAATTATTACAAAATTAAATTTAATCAATTATTACGTTTAATTAAAAAAATAATCGTAAAATTTAATTTTTTGAATCTACCGGAATGTTAGCGATAGTGCTGCCATCTGTCAGCGAATAACAAGAAATACGTTTCGGATCAATATTTTACAGTAAAAGTTTTTTTAAAAAAATCAAAATAACACTTTAAAATACCCAAAAGTTTTAAATTTTATTTTATTCGACTAAAAATGCTTATAAAAAATAACGTGAAATCTACGTATCGAAGAAATCTGCTCCGAAAGTACGAATTTTATTTATTTTCACATATATCATCGACATTTCACTCTTGTCATCACTAATGAACTCGATAACGCGAAAATGTTCGGCTCGGTTTTACGACGTCATCTTTTATTAATTAATACCGCGAATAAACTTTTTTAACGGACGGAAATTATCGTTATCAAAGCGATTTTTCGATTCGCGACGTTACAGTCATACTCAAAACTCATTAAACCCTTAACTCCAGTAGCGTTTATTACTAAAAAATAATAGCGCTTCCCGAGTTTTTTTTCACGCAAAAAGTGCTACAAGTGTACCAAATCGTTTTCTATACACGTTCATTCTTTAATTTACCGATCCTCGAACATATTTTCCTCCCCTCCTCCCTCTCCAAAATGCTGAACCAGCTTCTTTTATTGACTCCCCACTTTTCATCTCGTTAAATCACTTCAGAAATTAAATAAAAATACTAAAACTCGATTCAAAATAATTACATTTAGATGTTTAGTTTAAGAAAAAGAAAAAATTTGGTAAGGAAAAAAAAAAAAGATTACAACTTTTATTCTAGGAGCAATTGAATTATGTTGCACTGGAGATGGTTAGATAGAAACGAATGGGAGTTATTCAGAATTTCAGATTAGTAATGATAAATTTTTCAAAGCAGATAGTGCAGGTTAATGCCGAATGAAAACAAGATGAATAATTGTTGTCATTATTGATAGCTGTAATGAATTACCTCCATTGTGTTGTAATGGTTAATTACAATGCAACTAAATAACAATGCATCGGCAATTGTTGCTTAACTGTATTGTTCTACTTATTCGGTTATTTGGTTAGAAATTCAATTAATTTTGTTTTATCGCACCGTTAACTAATTTCCTCCAACCTCCAATCCTAAACAAACATAACCACGCTCCTAGAATAATGTTGATTCGTCCACGATATCTACCAGCTTATTGTCCTCGTTTAAACAGCATACAGACCATAATCGTGATTAATTGATCTATTTTGCATATTTGCCCGGCACCTCGGTGCTCATTTGATGTCTCCTTTTGGTTCCCTCGCTCTTAATTGCTTAAAAAAATCCTGGTTTGTAGCTAACGAGAATCATATATTACGCGCTAATCACCAACTATGTAAAGTCCCGTCTAACGTAACCAGTGCGGAGCGAATAAAAAAAATTTGGTAACTTTCTATAGAAATCCGTTTTTTGGGGCATATTTACATGAAGATGTTTTAAACAAATTGATCAGAAATTAATTAAGCGGAGGGAAACATAAATATGCATAAAGGGAGGAGCCAACCGGAACTCTTAGGTGTCCCCCTCGACGACTTCGCATTATCACTTATCCAAATTATGTAATAACTGGGCCGAGACTCACTCCCCATCCTCATAAACGCCCATTAATAATGCTTGTTCTTTTTTGGAACACGTCACGTTTTATTCCCCGTTCTAATCGATACTCTAACCTTATAAAGATTAAAATTGCAGATCGGTCACTTAGGTTAACGCGGCGTTAAAGTATTCAAAATTTCGCCATTTTAAGTTAACTAACTCGCGCGATTTTTGTCCCCTTAACTTTCTCTTAATCCCAGTTAACTCGAAATTTTCAGTAGAAATACCTACGTCAACCGCATTATAATACGCATTTAAACCATAAACGCGGATTACGGTGATACAGAAACTATAATATAGAAATTACGGAAGTTAAGGGTGGTTTTATAAAAGTGAAAGGAGTAGAAGCGATTTTGGCAATGGGGAGTAAAGAAAGGAAAGGGGAAGCCTCCGCCCAAAACCGAAATTCCAACAAAGTGTCTTACCTCGGTGTGTCACGTGACAGGGGAACAGGCGACCCGCCGCGTGGCGCTGCGTAGAGAGAACACAGCCGACCAAATTACATGCACACTCCTTTATGTACACACCACCGTAAAGCGTCCGTTTATTGGTCGGCAGAGAAAAGAGCGACGTCAGCAAGCTTTTATGTCGGGTTCACAATGTCTAGCCATCGTAATAACTCACCGTTCCATTCATCACAGCCGGAACTCGGGTATAAGTTCATTCTGCAAACCAGCAGGATCGTCTTATCAGGAGGAGTGCGACTAGCTATTCTCGCCGACAGTCTAGTTGAATAGAGAGAACTACAGCGATAGAACTGGCTCTCCGTCATAACTGCAGCAGGCTCGAGTGTCTATAGGGCCCCTATTTCACAAAGCCTTCAATAAATGGCGATGAAATATCTGGTTGAGAGACAGGGTGGCGAGAACAATGAAGCTGCCGTGATTTGTAGGGGACGTTTGTGTCGTCATCCAGTTTACACTTTCATCACATTAAGGACGTCGATGTCGGAAAGAACCTCGATGAATTGAAATCTAGACGATTGTTGACGACTTCTTTGCCTCGAAAATGCATTTTATGGAAGTTTTGAAAGAATGATAATATCAGTTGAATGGGAGTTTGGTTATGGAATGGCGATTAATGAGAACTGGATTCTTTTGTTGAAGGATTCTATGGAAATTCGCTCTTTCGCTTTTCCAAGAGAAGAGAAAGAGAGAGAAAAAAAAGCTGCGGTGGTTATTGTCCACTGGTACAAAAGAAATTTATTATATTTGATGAAGTGGCGTAATTGTCAATAATAAAAGTTACGTATTATCGATTTGGATTATAATGGTGCTGGCCGGCCACTCTTGCCTCTAAATGAATGCATTTTTATGCTCCAAAAAAGGGATTTTTTATTATTTATCCCCCGTTTCCACAATGTTTATCGATGGGGTTTCTACCAGCAGCGTAAATTCGCATCAGTTTAAATGGTAGCGCTGATCCACATCTCCATCCGCATCAGTTAAAAAGTGCATTAAATCAATTTTTTTTTTTTTTTTTAAATCTTTCGATAATTTTTATAATTTTTAAATTCTGTTTTTGTAAGAATTTGCGTTTACAACAGCAGATAAAAATTCGCACTTTAAGCGCTCGCCTGCGATGAATTAAATTTAATAAAGGAGTTTTATCTTCAGTAATCGTGTTCTTTGTATATTTTTAACTTACTTTTTTGTTTGGTCAATAACTCTTTGTTAGGTTATTGTGTAGTGTTGGCTTTTAACTGTTTAATTGTAAAGAAAAGAATTGGCTCTTTAGAAAACTTAGAAAAATATCTTTAATTATCAATAAGCAACGGCGTATTGATTTACTATTGTTAACCGAATGCTAACGAAGGAAGTGTCATTGAGCATCCACAATGGAAAACAATAGTTGTACAGTTTGATCAATTCCTTCGATTCGGAGTCACTGATTCAATTCTCGATTTAAAATGGCATTATAGATTAGTTACGCGACGAAAAAAAGCATTTTAAAAATGTCGCCGACAACCGAAAAGAATGGCTAAAGTATTCGACCAAACGTAATTAAAATAGCGAAGTACGTCTGTGCAATTGGACGGAAGAAAAACAAATATTCTGTTTGAAAATTAACAGGTTTTACTACTACAGAATTTCTATAACGATGTATACTGTAGCTTAATTCGGAGCGCCCGTAGAGAGTTCGAAAGTTTTGATGGCATCTACGTGACGCTCACAACGAAATTATATGCTATAATTCGTTTTATACAGTGATAAAAATCGAGGAAATACTTTTAAAATGTACAGTGGACTCCGTACAACGCGGAGGATACGTTCCGCGTTATACGAGAAACGCATTATCAGACGATTTTATGCAAATTTAAACTTGCCTTTGAATTCCAGCAATGATTTTAACTGGATGGCTCCCTCTTATGGTCATTTCCAGCAAAACGTAGCAGCCGAAGTAGGAATCTCATGCGATATAATATTCGATATTGAGATAATACATTCTTTTTATTAATTATTATAAACTGTTCATCAATTATTAACATAAATGAGATACGTCTGGCCACCAAAACGAAATCAATTTGCTATATTATCGAAATTACGCTCGCGTCGTCCGCCATGTTGATGGGCCGACTGACCAATGTTAGGATCGGCTTCGTTTTTCTAACACAGAGGGAGTGTTGGTTCCAGCACTGATCGCAAATTAATAATGAGATGTGAGTTAGTTTCGAATTTCATTTTATTATGTTTAGTGTGTTAATTAAATTGTTTTAAAGAAAGTTTGTTTTAATAAAGGGAAAAAACAAAACATAATACAGATAACTAAATTTTAAAAAAATATTATATACAATTAGACCCCGTGTAACACGGATTCCGAAAAAGACGATACGTATAACCTGACAGAAAAGTTGTTAAAGTTGTCATGGAAACGAGATAAACATCGTTTGGTTTTCATTACAATCAACGGATAAGTAACGGGTAAGTAAAGTTTTAAAAAATTTATCCTACGCGTTATACGGAACTGTTTATAGCGTTGTATGAGTACTAGTCGCAATTTTTTCGTCGCGTTATACGGGAGATTACTGTATATATATTATTTTTAAACTAAAAACGAATACTATATTTTAGTAAAAAAACTGATTTTGATAGATCAGAAAGCATAAAAATTTACATAATATGGATAAATTCTAAATTTAATGATATCGCTCTTAAAATCGGTTCTAAGTATCCCATACTTACACAGTTAATTCATTGGGAACATTTCCGCGTAAACTGAAAATCGCGTACGTTCACCACGTCTAAATTGGATGTAACGTATACACGAATACGTTTATCGATGAGCGTACTATGAGCATAAATATGAAAATTTGATATTATAAAGTGTTATTTTAGCCATCAAAATAGTTAAATGACTTTTTCAATCGCATTTTATCGAAATGCAGCGCAAATAAAAGTATTTACTCATCCAGGTGATTCTGAAATCGCGCAAATCGAGAACATTGTTGTATAAGAAGAATTTCAACTTAATCGTCGCGAAAGTTATTAATTAATTAAAGCAATCAATTTTATCTCGATTATTTTAATTTATTGGAACTTTTATAATATATAACTAATTTTTGAGACTGATATCATCGAATTTATCTATATTACGTAAATCTTAACGTACTATCATCAAAATCAGTATTTAGTCTACTGTTTCGCGGCTCGTTCATGCAACAATAAATTGTTTTCCTACTTTACTAAATAAACTTTATGCTGTTTCGATTTAGAAATTATAGAACGAAAAAAATAAAGTACACGATATAAATTTCGACCTATACGCGCTAAACAAGACGTTTCACTGGGAATCGTTAAGAGCGATGATTGTTTACTTAACCTAACATGTTTAATTTATCATTAATGCATAAAATTATAACAAAATCGTTACGAAATAACTTAGCGATGCTCTTATTCGAAAATTGGCTAAACCATCAGCCATTTAGTTTTTTTCTTTAGATGTTTATCAAATGATGATGGTTGTCAAATGATGGTTGTGGGATCCCAACGTTCCATCGCCTTTAATCAATATTTTAATTATTGCCTTTTAGTCAAATCACGATAATTTATTAGTCAACGTCATCAATTTTAAATTAATTACAGTAGCAGTTAAAATTTTTTTTAAAATTAATTTGTTTATTTAAAAGTTTTTGCTATTTTTTAAACGAGATCTTAAAGAAATTATATTATTATTATTTTTTTTTTTCGTAAACGGCGATTTATCGGATGGAGAACGATTAAACAGAATACTGTTATTGACCCACCTAAATTGAGAACAAGCTCGGCTTTAGAAGAATTTATCGATGTTTCGCCTACAAAAACTCTTTCGGTAATCGCTATCGATCATAGTTCAATAAAGCAATTTCTGACGGAAAAAAAAAGAAGCGTCGCTTATGTTAAATTATGATAAGTAAGAGTTAATAAATATCGGTGCCAAGATATGGCGCCGATTTTAGCAGCTAAGTTAAACTCCTAAGTCTTCATCGCGTTTAAAATAAAATTGATAAAAGCGTGCATGTTTGAAAACGAACTGACGATTTCGACTCGGTCCAACTAGCATAAAACGGAAAAAAATATGTCGATGACATAATTTTGTGTTTTCAAGTAAGAAAACGTAAAATTACGTTATCGACATTTTTTTTTCGAAAACTTTTAGATTGACTTTTTCTTTTATATATGTAATATTTTTAATTCTCGATCATATTCAAGACTGGAAATATTTTTTTTTCAGGAGTGAGCCGATGCCAAGAATTTTTCGGAATAAAATGGGAGATGCAATTGCTGGCACGGCAAGATTTAATCTGAATTTATTGGAGAATTCGATACTTAAAATTGGTAATGGGTACAGGATGGAAATTATAGAGAAGAAAAGCATATCAATAATCAGGAGAATTCTATAGGAGGAATAAGAATTATTCATTCCATTCATCATCTCAAAGAAGATACGCACGAACTATTGAAATAATAACAAAAATGTGGGTAGGTTGCGGTCCGAATGACGACATTCAATCAGTTATTAAATAGAAATAACATAGTTCATTGTGAATATTCAAGAAAAGTCTTGACAAATGAGAAATTTGGTCGGAGCAAAGCGGAATGTGTTTTGTCAACGTTAAGCTTAGTAAATGGCAACATTTAGAACATGCAAAGTATTCAGATCTCGTCATCTTCTCAGATGGATGGAATTCAGAGCACAGCTATTATTCTGCTGACGAGAAAAGTTTACAATGCGCTGCATAATCGTGTTCAGTCATTTTTCATCGTAAATAGCTTTTGTGACGGACATCAAGGAGAGGAAGCTTCAAGTTATTGTTGCCAAAAATCAATATTCTCTACTAGTCAGTTTCTTGAGTTGTTCTTGACAATGTTAGCAGATGCTGGCACCTGACCGCTCCGGGCCAAATCAGCCCCGGGTTCCAAAAGCGCGCAGTTTAAACAGCGCCCAGCCTCCGTGGAGTGGCTACAAAATGATTAGATTAGGCGAATAAGACGGAAGAGCCACGACATTTTGTTATTCATGATGAAGCGCATCTTAAGTGAAAGAAAGTTGTTCTTTGTCAGCTATTTTGTTAGTGAAGGATCTATCGATACTTTTACCCCACTATATCCATTATAAATGATGGCTGGCATTACTCTTTTTACTGGCTAGACTGCAGGAAAAATATTTTTCTATCCTTATCGATTCTCCGCTTTTAACTCTCATATACATATACTTATATATATAATTAAATAATGGTCGGCAGTAGTAACTCTGTTAAAATTTTTTAAGACGGACGTCATTAGCGTATAAATTTTAATTATTTTTAAAGACAAAAGGCGGGATAAACATTCCAGGGAGGTGCGGGGCGGACAACAATCAGGACTGGCAGTAAAAGAACTCCGTGCCACACTTAAAGCCGGTATTAATAGTGTTCGAAATGACGTCAGGAACAACTGTTTAATATAGATGTGGCTGGGTATCGACACCTTCAATAGCTATGACGCAATGTTTCAATACTAGTCTGGGTATATGGATGTCATTTATTAGAAAGTTCGGCGCTGCAGCTTTAGAATCGGCTACTTGATTAAAGAGTAAGCAGCATGGGGGCTCCAACTCCGTATTATCTACTGGACGGAATTTCTATGGGGAAGACGGGACCTGTCAGAGCATGCCACGCGGCTGAATGGTCGGCACTGTCGAACAGTATAGGCCGTAGATAATGATTGTACTAGGATCCCCTTTGTTCTGGTCTCGGCTGTCCAGGGGAGGAAGGGGGACAATCAGCCATGTCGCTGACACCACACACAATAGCTGGCCACTCATAAATCAAGCAAGATCTTCTCCCCCATTTCCGCGCCCTGCCACCCGGTAACTGAGATAAACAAAGCACGTTTTCTGGTGACAGTTACATCACTAGCTTTTACCTCTCTCTCTCTCTCTGCCCGCCTTTATCTGTCTTAGCGCCCTGCCACCCGGTAACTGAGATAAACAAAGCACGTTTTCTGGTGACAGTTACATCACCAGCTTTTACCTCTCTCTCTCTCTGCCCGCCTTTATCTGTCTTGTAGGTGTCGCCCGGCCATAATCCTGGCCCTTTGCTTCCTATCCTTCTATCTGGCTGGACCTAAATGCCCTTCTGCTCCTTCGCTTCCCATCCGCTACGCCGGAATGTAAAACGCTAGATGGCCACCTCATCAAAGACAACGGCCATCCATAAACTACTCTCACCTCTTTAACTTATCCCATTCCACTGCATCTATCTTTCTTTTTTTCCTCTTCCATCTCACCTTACTATAACATCGTACACAAATTTACAAAAATACATATCTATATATAGTATACATAATTTTTTGCATTTTTAATTATTTTAAAATACTGAGAATCTAATTAAATATTGGTAAAAAATTTATAGATAATAAACTTAAAAGTTTTAAGCTCTGATTATTTTATTCAATTCGGTACAGTTCTCGATACTCCGACAGTACATCGTACCTTCCAGGTATGAAGTTAGTGAACTGTTTTAAAGGAATTAATGAGACTTAAAACAATTCGCCACCTTCCTACCTTCCAGGTATGATAAGAAATATTATCAAAGAATAATATTATCTTTATTAAGAAATATTATCATTTACTTTGTTTGCATTTTTTTTATAAAAGTATTATTAATTTTTAAATTATAAACATCCCGTTTTTAATAATTTATTTTTTTTTCAGCGGCATATATGTATATAAGAATATTTATAAACTTATAACAACATTTCAAAATGATTACTTTGGAAAAAAATATAATATCGAATTTTATGCTCTATAAACGTAATAAAATATTCTGATAATAATCCAGCGAATTTCGAAACCATATATGTAAATTTTATGGAACCGACACGACATGACTAGAGTGGAAGAATGGCTTATAAACTAGAATAATTATTTTTCCAAAAAAAAGATATATATATATAAACGAGGGAGAAGTTCTCTTTTCGAAAGGAAGAAAATATTTCTGAACGTAACGTTGATCAAATGATCTGTAGAAGATTTTCTCTTCTCCCTCAAAAACCGAAGTTATTCAACCAAGTCAGAATATATCGAAGACAAATTCGGTTCTCCAAAGCATCATCGTTTCTTTGATAAGAAAGAAAAAAAAAAGTATCGAAACCTTATCGAAATGCTGCACCGTCATTACATTTCGCTTTAAAATAAACGTAATTATTACTTTGGCAACACTGCGTTACAATTAATCTGCAGAGAAATGCGGACTTTGTATTCGAAATTAATAATAAAGACTTGTTGGAACGTTCCAAAAGGAAAAAAAAACTTGAATAGCGCGTAACGTATTGAATGTGTAGGACGTTCGGCCCGAACGGATCAATGTATACACTCATTACGGAACAGTCGTGACCACCAAGCGTTTTTTGCTTTTTTAATACACTGTACAGAAGCGTCTTATTGCTTCAACAAATGAATCAGCTTAATTGTCAAGACAATGTTGTGGCAGTGTAACGGGAGTTTTTCTCCTTCCAATCATTACATCAAGATAATAACCGATGAACAATGATGCAAGATGAACTTGCGCCATTGTTCATTCGATCTGACATGCTTGTCATTCTATTCAAACTCGGGTTTTCAATTCATTTTCTTATTGAAGAGAATACCAATTGTCTTTATTCTATTCTTCTCAAAACCACAAAGAAACTTTAAAGAATAAATGTCAGCACGACTTAGATATCTTTTAAATCTGATGTGTCGACAATATTCTGTAAAATATATTTTTCATTCTTATGTAAATCTTCCATTTTTAATTTTTACTTATAACTTATATACGTAAAAAAAATGGTAGCAAAAAAAGCGATATTAATAAGTTTGCGTATAAATGGCTTACATTATTATTTTTTAACTTATTTTTAATCTGATTAAAATTTGCTTTTATCGTAAAGAATTTTTAAAATTTGCATCACATATATATTAAGTTACACATTATAAAAATATCTTTGTTGCTGGACAACTGCAAATATAAATTTATCATAAATTAATTTATTAGCATAAAGAGAAAAATATCGCATTTTAAGCATCCCAATCGACATGTTACAATTTTACGTCTTTCCTCCCCTCTTATCGTTTTAATTTGGATAATAATAATAATAATTATAAAATGATTAATATGTATTAAAACTCCGGCAAAGTTCTCAAAAAAAAAAAAGTTACTAAAAATTATTGGAAAACTGTCAAACTTCATCTTGACTCTCACGAGTATCCCGATTTTCATATCGTTTATAACCATGCGGTGAAAGATCATCCTTAATTATAATAATTTACTCAATTAGCGATTTTAATCATCGCCTTCCTCGAATTATTTCGGGAGGTACCAAAAAATTATCACTAGCATCGATACAATTAATCATCTTAGAGTTTAAACTATTTAATGGTAAAGAATAATAAAAATTTAAGTGCAATATATTCATCAATTTTATTTTATTTTTTTCTCACGTTTCTCTATGGAGAAAAATTTTAGTTTTTTTTTTTTTTTTTTTCTCACGTTTCTCTATGGAGAAAAATTTTAGTTGATGCCAACCTGCCATCATTATTTCTCAGATTAATAATCAAATTTAATATATAAAAAATAAAAATATTTAAGTTCACAATGTCGTCCTAAAAGAGTAAGAAAAACTATATTAATTTATTAAATAATTATTTTAAACATGCATATAATTTTAGTAAAATATGTGACGTTACTCTTAGTTTTCTTAAATTGAACAGTAAAATCTTTATATGTAAAAAAATATTATGCGTTTTAATGTTCAGGAAAGTGAACGGGAGTGAAGAAAACTTACCTGGATTGATTGGCTCCTTGAATATGTTCGAATGTTTGGAAAAATGTCATACATCACTCCAGCAATGCTTACCAGCTGCTAACACAGCTGGTTTGTAACCGGCGACTGAATAGCCTTCTACTAGTTCGGTCATCAGCCACCGAGAAAATACTGGCGCTGTTAACACAACTCTGTCAATTATTGACATACGAGATATCCCAATTGCCGAAGTTTTTGCCACATGCGAGACGCAATTTCGTTTTGGAAGATTTTATTCGCCATTTTCTTTTTTTTAATGATGTCTATCTTTCCACTCAGATTTTTTTTTTTTATTTTTTCTGTCAACTGTTTCAGACAGTTTTGTAAGTCTCTAAAGCCACAGATATCAATTTAATTCCAAACTTTTGTCTAAAGTTTTCTACTGGCACACATTTTTATTAGTTAATATCCAAATAGTCATCATTTAATCTTTAAATATTTTAATTAAATTTTTTTATTTTGTTACGACAGATTACAGATATTAATCGAAATTAATTTTAAACCACCGGTTGCACACAAATTATCGATACTAATTTTGCTATTCTTGCTAAATTATGTTTATTTTTATAAGTATAACTATTATATTACGTATAAAGTTAATGATTTTTTTTCATTTTAAATCGTGTTATACTCAAAACTGACTGATCTGGAGATACATTTTCGCATTTTTAATTTTCGAGTTGTTGAACTCCGAAAGTTTTGATATATTGCAATTATACTATGTTCCTCTAATAAAGGGACCTTTGCAAATGGTCATTTTATGTAATAAATAGCATCACTTACGTATTTCTGTCTCATTTAGTTGGTCGTCATTATATCACACTCATAAGATACGGATTTATTGCTTTTTCTTCTACTTGTTTCGCTACAATCTGATCTCCGAGATCGCCTCTCCAAAACTAAACATTTTGTCTTCTATAGTAACTGTTCATTTCTTTATTTTTTTTATATAAAAATTACTGTTATATATATATATATATATACCTGAAGAACACGAATTTTAGTGATTCGTACTTAAATTTATGTGTTATATAAATTTAGATACTACTTAGTAAAAAAAATTTAACATTTTTGTTAATAAAATATTATTTTAATAAATTCTGTTCCTACTCTCGATTTTTTTTTTTTTTTTTGCAAAATTGACATGTTTGAAACTGTCGCATATGATGATTATACTTATTTGAAAGTTATATATACTGTATATAATTTTTTTTTTATATTTTGAAAAGCATAAATTGCTAACTATGTAACAAATCTTTTGATAGAAATAGATAGATTATAAGCGAAACATTTAAAGTTGGAATTGAAACAAAATTGACTGATGAACAACGGAAATTTGCAAAAATAAAATGTCAGCTTTCTACTGTAGCAACAGGCAATAATCTGAAGCTAGAAAAATGCATATACATCGTATTAAGGATCCGATATCTTCTTAATTATAAGCGATACTGTTCATCTGAAAGTTATGTATTATATCGATTAATGGTATCTATATCTTAAAAGTTTGCGTTTAATACTAAAACCGACTTATCTCTCTAAATGATCCGTAGATTAGTCTAAAAAAATATAAAAAAGTTGTGGGAATATTGCCAAAATGATTATCTGTTTCGAGTCAATTAAGAACGATCTTTCGCTTATCATATATTTTATGAAAAGTTGCATAAAATACTTCATAAATAACATATATAATCTTACAGACTTTTGCGAAAGAAATTTTGTTGCTTTCAATAGTGGAAAATTTTCGTACGGATGGAAATTATTCATCGTGAACAGTAGAATAGAGTTGCAGCTGCTTGTGTCTCACAGATCTCCATTTCTGTGACGTCACTTTTGGGAAATAAATAGCCTATTAGTAAAACGAATTTTATTTATTATTTTGCCATTTAATGTGATCATTATAATTATTTTAAAGAATACAGAAATTTAATAGAGCATGTATATATTTTTATTTGAAATAAGACGATTCTGATATAAGCCAAACGACTCAATTTGTTGATGTCGTAGCGCGTGATTGTCATGACAACAAAATATGGCGGAAAATAACAAATATGTTGGAACTGAAAAGAAGTTTACCTTTCATTTCATGCCTGATCGAAAATTTACATGTTTCGAGGACAAAAAATGTAAAGAATATCTTCTAAAATGGTAAAAATTAATACTATTAACGAATGATTTCCGTAAATAATTAATATTATAACTTAAATCTGGACTGTAAATATTTTTAATAATTAAAAATATATATATTTAATCTTAAAAAATAGTTTTAACTTATTTTATGACTTTAAATAGTTGTTATTTATAAATATGCTTAACATATAAAAGTTATTGAAATTAAAATTAAAATTTTAAAATTATTTTATCATCATAAAATTTAAATCTGGCTTTAATAAATTGTTTTAATTTAGATATAGACCTAAGATTAAAAAAAAAATAATTATAATATTTCAAAATTTTGAAGTAAGAAAAAAGCTTTAATACATAAATTATTTCTATTTATAAACGTTTCTGTTTTTGATCCTTTAAAATATTTAATTATAATCAATAAAATTTTAAATTTATAATTACTCAATTATCAATAATTTTTTTATATTAAACAATGATAGTATATCCTATATTAAAGTACTTTATCCATTGATAAACTATAAAAATTTATAGAGAAATTACTCTAAAATAAAATTTTCGATATATAAAATTTTAAATTATTCAAATAAGAATACTTTTAATTATATTACACAAAGTAATCAGGCAGAAAAGTTAATATTTTATTTATTAAATATAATTCTTAGCTGTAGGGGGAATCTATCAAGAGAAAGTTCAATCAATTTTCACATTGTGAAAAAATCCTTCTGGTTTTTTTTAACCTTCAGGGCAGTATAGGTAGAAGAAGATAAGAAACTATTCGCATTATTTAGAAATCAATAGAAGGTTGATATAACCTATAACCGTTATGAGCTATCGTTGAAAATACAATAGTGTATAGAAAATTAAAAAATTACCTGTTGGATTCACCTATCTATGTGACTAGATTTGCAATATAGTAATTGTAGTTTCATTTTAATAGTTTTTAAACCACACTATATACTCGATTATTGATTCTTTGATTAGGAAAGAGTTTAAGAAACCAAGTTAATAATCATATATAAAACGGTTATGGATTTATTCAGAACAGTACTATGAATCATTGTGATATAACAAAACTTAAAAATTGATTCAATAGATTTTATCGAAGTTAATGATTAAATTTTGAAATTAAATTTAAAGACGACAATTAAATTTTCTATATATATATGATACTTGTGGTAATCGATTTAAAAAGCGTAAAAGTAATTTTGTGAAGCACAATGACCATCATGGTGGATCTGAAAAGTGCCTTTTGGAAATTTGAACAAGTTTGAGCGATGAGCGATTTTTCGAATGCCACCATTGTGTTCCATGTTATGCATCGATCGATGAATAATCACAATACGATAATGGACTGAACATGATTGATGAAAGTTTTGTAGATTGTATTTATTATTATTTTTATTTTTTCCCCTTATACATCTTTCTAAGAGGAAAAAAATTCCAATATTGATTCTCTGTTTTTTTTTAGTTTTCTTTATTCGAACTACTGGAAAATATTTAAATGTACTTATGAATATATCTTAATTTTAGATATATAATTTTGTACAGAATAACCAGTTTAGTATTGTCAAAAGATATTTTCATCAATATTTAAAGTGAACTTAAGTAATTTTTTTTATCCATGTGCTCATACATTAATGAAAGTCAAATATTTAATATATATGCATACTGTATATATTATAAACAAAAACTTTTAAATCGATAAAAATTAACATTTGTTAACAAACTACAGAAAATATTGCTTTTTTAGACTTATGAAATATATCAGATTCGATTCTAATAGAGAATATATTGTTAATGTAATGATATCTAAATCGATAAAAATTAACATTTGTTAACAAACTACAGAAAATATTGCTTTTTTAGACTTGTGAAATATATTGTTAATAGAGAATATATTGTTAATGTAATGATATTTAGTACATAACCAAACTTAAAGAGATTTTAAATATATATTTTATATTTAAGATAAAAATCAAATCAATTTTACAATAAAATTTTTATTCAGGTCTCTTTTGGATAATCTGAGCATCCAATCTTACAGTTTTGACGAAAAATTTCGATCCTACATGCTAAATGATTTGGCTTGGGTAAATATAAAAATATTCAATACATTGTAATAATGGAGCATTAAAAAATTTAGTCAATTTTAATTAATAATATATAGTAATTTTAGAAAATAATAATAATTATTATTATTATCTAATGCTGAGAATCACATATTGAATGGAGATAAAGAGCACACATATATTATTATTTAAAGCAAGTCTTTTTCGAATAGAAAAAAATAATATCAAAACTTTATAAATGTAAAAAAATATCTACAGTATACCATAAAAACAAATTTTAAAAAACTTCCAGGGATATTTCTTTACTAAAAGCAAAATTCCAAACAGTTCGTAAATCAATTGTTTTCAAATTGTATTCAATTTTCAATATGGAAAAAAAAAATTAAATTCAGTATTATAATAAATGTAACATCACTGATGACTTTTAAAAAAAATTGTACTTTTAGATTCAGAAAATAAGTATGAATAAGCAACCGTTCAAGAGGAAGTATCAAGTTCTTAAATTTCTATAATAGAATCTTTATCCATAAATAAAATATTTTATAATTACGATATATCAAACAACAAAATTACGATAAATATATAAGAAAAGAACAATAAAATTGCAAGAACTTATTTTATTCTCGGTATATTTTATTGTATATTATAGGCATTATAGAAATTTGTTACATGATCTATAATCATTAAAAAGAATTTTCTTAGGTTCAAATTCCATTTCTTAGAAGACTACAGTAAAGTTCCGTTCAAATAACTAAGATCGAGTATAAAAATTGACTAGGGAAAAATAGCATAATAAAAATAAATCTACATTTGGATAAAAGTTTTATTGGAAAGAAAAAAGTCCAGAAAAAAAAAAAGAAATGCTTTCAGAAAACAAACCAGATTTACAATAGTCGATAAAGTATATACAGTTGACATTTTTTTCATAAATATTTCCACCGTAAATAATAATTAATGCACTGTCAACGAATAATGCATAACTTGGAAGATATAGGTTACAGACTGAACATGTACTGTATATAAGTAAATTCAATGCGAAAAAATTGTCAACAGTCGGCCAATTGGCATAACAAAATATACAAATATTAAATTTAAAATAGAAAAATATTTCTTGTTTTTCACTACAAAATATTTAAGATATTTATGATATTATAAAATAACATTTTATTTTTATATCACACTTTTCATTGGTACATAATGATTTCAATAATCAAACTGATACTATTGAATATATTTTGCTTTCCTTACACATTATTTTCCTAAACTGAAGAATTTCATTCTGCATTATATAAATACAGTCGAAGCCGGTTATAAGGTAATCGATGGGACCTACACTTTTTTGTCCCTTATAAGCGATGTCCCTAATATCTAAATGCGCAACAATTCGGCGCATCGTTGGGTGGACAAAGCAAACATTAAAGAGTAACTCTAAGGCCCGGTTCCACCTTTGTGTTGTTACTTTAACAGTGGTGTCACTGAGTGGTGTTAGGGAAATTCTGTTCCACCAATCATTGTTAAGCCAATCATTGTTAAGCCATATCACAATCATGTTACATATTGACATCACCTTTAGTGATGTCAATATGTAACATATTGACATCACCTTTAGTGATGTCAATATGTAACATTGGTCTCGATCACTGTAAAGACCGATGTCAGAGTATTCAGACATAGCAAAACCTACTTTAGTCCGATATATCAGAGTTATGCTAATAATAATAATAATAATATAAACTACAAAAACAAAACAAAAATTCGAATATCTGAATTTAATAATAGTGAATTTTATTTGCTTTTCAAATTACCAAATTATAATTATACATGCGACATGATTAATCATTTTAAAATAAGTTGCTAATAATACATGCATGAATATTATCTTCATACTGGGCTTCTTAAAAATAGTACAGATCGTAGATTACATGAATTAATTTTTCAAAGGAACTATGCATTTTCCAAGATATACGATTGTTTTCGAGATAAATCTTTACTAATGAATCGTATATTTTCCTTTTTCAACAAATATTCGAGAAGATATTTATAATAAATATAGCAATCTCACCTTTAGTAACAAACCATATATCTCTGAAAATACACCATCTAAAATTATATTGAATTATCAGACTAACGATGTCGTTTACTGTCAACATTAGCCATCTTGTCTTGTCACGTGTTGCTATAGCGTCATTTCTTACCACGTGCTTTAATTTGACCAATTGGCATTTTACCAGGAACATGAATAACAAT
>AYEL01057214.1:0-18978 GCA_000484575.1 Olivierus martensii | reverse complement strand
TTGTTTAGTTTTCTTCTGTTCTGTGAGTCTGGCTTGCTGGAATCCCAAATACTTGTACAATTCACCCTCTTCCATGGATTTAATAGTGTCTCCATGTTCAAGAGTGAAGCCTCCTTTCTTTAGGACTCCCTTTTCTATATGGAGTGTTTTGCATTTGTCTAGGCCAAACTCCATGTGTATGTCTTTTGAAAATGTGTGTGTAATTTGTAACAGCTGTTGTAATTGTGTTTGTGTTGAGGTGTACAGTTTAATGTCATCCATGTAAAAGAGATGTGAGTGTATGTAGTGTGTTGTTTGATTTTGTCTAATGTCGTAGCCATAGTTCGATCTGTTCAGTTTGTTGGAGAGTGGATTTAGGGCGAGGCAGAACCAAAGTTTTTTATTATTATTATTATTATTATTAATCATCATCATTAATTTCGAGTGCTATCTAATGAAAATTAAAAATTTATATATTGATTCTAATAATATAAATTTATCATTTTCATAAAATTATTATTTCATGAAATTAGCAATTTTAGACTAATAATATTATTGGCTATTAATAAAACATATTTAGAAATAAAAACAATTAAAATAAAGTTTAAAATAGCAGATAATATATTCTGAAATCAAAAGTCCTTAATATTATTAAGAAACATTGTTAAACTTTAATCAATAAAAATAATTAAGAAAAAAGTTTGGAAGAATTCCCCACTTCTACTAAAATATGATTTTTATTAACTTACTTTGGTTGAAAACTTGTAAGAACTAATGTGCGGCAAAGAGAATCATCAAATTCATTAAGATCACTTATGTTTTGAGAAGAAACAGATTTACACATTACTGGTTTTTCTTTAATATATAATTTTCTTTTATGTTTTTTTATCATAAAATCATCTAAACTATATCGAGAATATGTTGCTGTTTTAGAAAAATGATGTTCTTCCAATTTATCATTTTTAGTTAATTTATTAAATTGAGAGGATGATGTTTGAATTTCATCAACTTTCTCTGGTAGTAAAAAAACATCATCACATTTTTCTAATTCATTTGGAGTATCGACAATCAATTTTGGTGGTCCATTAAATTCTGAAAATAATTTTCTTCTTCTCTTTGCTGTAATTTTATGTTGATGTTCATCTTGTTTACTTTCTTTAATAAATTCATCATCATTATTTTTTCTATCACATGGCTGATTTTTAATTTCTTTTGGTAAAGAATCTAAAAGTATTTAAAAAAAAATATTACTGATTTTCCAAATACTCATCATCATATTCAAATTTATTATTACAAAAATCTTCTATCAAAGTAAAAAAAATTTTAATTATTAATATTAAAATAAATTTGTATCATTACCTGAAATATCTAATATATTTAGAATAATAAAAAAGTAAATGCAATTATATGTATCAGTCTTATAAAATAAAGCTAGGATACCAAAAATTTGACAATAGGTTTAGATTTGTTATAGGTATTGCAGTAGTAACAAATATACTATATTACGTCGAATTTAAGCCGCACTTTTTATTCAAATTTTTAAGATGTAAAATTTGGGTGCGGCTTAAATTCAAAGCAAATATTTTAACATCTTATTTTTCCCGATCTTCCACTCCCCCACAATTGGGTTTTTGTTTTATGCTCTATGGATGTGCATAGTATTACGGCTGTTGATAACAGTTTATTTGGTGATTCCCTGTTCATACTTTTCTGATTTAATCCAGTTGCTGTTTGATAGCAGCTGTGTAGAATCATGATGTATCTGGCCATATTTTAATTTTAAGAAAAATCACGAATTACTCTAATGCTGTTTATAACCACTGATGGAAACAAATTGCCACCTTTTATTATTTTAAATTATACCCAAGGAAAATTTTCCTAATGGTGTTATAATTTGAAGAAATCCATGGATAACAACAGAAATCCCAGATTTCTGTTGTTATCCATGCAAAAGAATGCATTGATAACAACAGAACTGATGAAAGATTGATTAGAACATGTTTAGGAGAAGAGACCTGGCACTATTTAAAAAAAAAACAAAGCATGCTAGTAATGTATGCATTCCATGGACATTTAACTGATGACATAAAAGTAAAAAGTAAAAACAAAAAACTGTGATCTGGTAATAATACCAGCAACTAAGTCTAGTCAACTCCAACCATTTGATGCATCTATTAACAAACTCTTTAAAAATAGAATGAGAACCCATTATGAAGCATGATTAAATTGAGATCATCCTTTGGCATCAACTGGTAAAATAAAATGAGCATCATCATTTACAATAAGATAAGTGGGTTTTGCACTCTTGGAAAAATATCCTGAAGAAATTATCAAAAATCTTTTTTAAAATGCATTATTAAAGATTTAAATGGGACTAAAGATGATGTGCTCTGGTGCAATAGTGATGATGAGAACTCATGTTCTGAAAGTGAAGATGTTGAAATTGATAATATATCTGAAGAAGATTCTCAATAAATTAGGTAGCTTAATATATATATATATTAGTACCTATTTAAGTACCGTAAATAAAAATGTTTCTTATTTTTCAATACCTATTATAAAATCATTTTTAATTTTTTCCAATTTTAAAATCCTACTGTGGTTTAAATTCAAGGGCAGCTTAAACTTGAAGTAATACGGTAATCAAAATTATGGGAAATTTTGGAAGTTATAATGAAAAAGGTTAATTATTTATTTAATTTCTTATATTTTTGTTTGTTTTTTAATATTGGATTTTGCTATATAAGCAGAAAAGATCTGATCTATTTCAAATGGACTAATAATTTGGAATGAGCAAAAATTAATTATTTTCTCATAAAATATTGAATTGTATTTTGTTTTAAAGATTTTACATGTTGATTTGAAAAATGTTATTATATTTGTTTATTTAAATCTAAAACAAACCTCTCTTAACTCTCAGTTGGATAATCAAATAAAAACATTACAGAATTTTTACTTGGATATCTTCAGCATCAATTCATTCAAGTACAATAATTCTAGATTTTTCAAAGAGATCTGGGTACAGATAATTGAATCTAATCTCTCATCCACAAACCAGTCCCATCATGATTATGAGTAACTCAATGGGCAGTGGCATAGCTACTTAATACCTTCTTAAAAAAAAAAAAATTATACATTAAGCAATCAAGAGCTTCTTTAGAACAATTCATTACATAAAGTAGATCTATTCCAGAGCTTATCATGAATCACTAATACTGATCATGGGTTAGTTAGGAAGAAAAAGGAGATTGACAGGCCAAAACCAGTTGAGTTATTTAGATAAGTGGTGAATAAACTGTTTTTGAACTAAAATCTCACTTTCCAAACTTTCATTTGATGTAACACCATCAATCAGCTGCAAATAAAAATGTTAATTTCTTATTTATGTATTTTTCAGAAGAATTCATGCCTTGCCTTGCTTATCGATTATCCTTTAAAAATACTAGCCACTTTCCCAGTGAATGCATTCCACCTGTGAATGAGCTCATTATTTGCCTGACATTACATACAGATTCAATGGCATTAAACTTTTAAAAAATAATTAATTTTTTTGTTTCTTTATTATTATTTGGTTGGGAAACTTTTTTTGCTGATTTTTCTTATTAATTTATATTATTATTGTTTTTTTTTTTTAAATATAATATTTTAAAAATGTCCAATGATCAGTTTGGGACCATTGGACTCAGTTTTTTTGAGGTATGAAGAGCTTTCCAAATTGTTTCTTGATGTTAAACATTTTTTGTGTAAAATTCTAAAATATTGACTTTCAACTTTAATTTCATAAAAATTTTTTTAATTCTCAAATTTTGTGATCCCATTGTGCTCTCCAGTTTGCACACATCTATTTAGATTATTTTGAAGGATTTATATCCACTAAATCCATTCAAGAAATATAATGCAGCAGGCTAATTAGGAACCCATTAGAGATTTGCCCGATCTGCAGTTAAGCTGTTCTCATAAGATGGGGATGGGGTCCAAGATTTCTTTGAAAAATTTGAAGTTGTAAGATATGAATTGATTCTAGATTATCCATTCAGAAAGCAAATTTATTAACATGCAGTCAGTCAACCAATCCAAAATAACAATTGTCTTCTAAGGTCTTTAATGGAAGTTTTAATCTTTTTTACAAATAATGATGTCATGTGACATTGTTTTAATCATGATTCTTTCTTCCTTTAGAGTTTTGAGTTTTAAAACTTAAAATGGATTTGATGTTTGCCTATACATAATTAGAAGTTAATTATGCATAAAAAATGTTTTGATAGCACCAAAATACTTTTTATTTTATAAAGCAATTACAGAATTAATATAGTTAATTTTAATAACAAAAATTCAAAGTTCAATATAATCAATTATTATGAGCAATAGTAATAATTATCTATAATAATAATTCTGCATCAGAAGAATTATTGCTATTAGAGAATCTTATTCTGTATTGCTTTAATTTATCAATTTTGTTGGGTCAGGTTACATAATCTATACTTGGCAGCAGCCACTTTTAGAGCCAACCACAGGCTGACTAATACCCATGGTGGAGTATGGGTGGAGTCAATAAAAAGATTGAAGGATGAATTCAATGGGATGAGTTAGACTTCTCCTTAAAAACTGGAAATGGGGACCTAGATCCTCCAAGATGGTAAGTAAATGCTTTAACACATGGCCATTTGGCTAAGATAATTTCATTGGGAATAACAAAGAAGAAAGAAAGGATAAAAGAAGTAGCCAATATATTGTTCTTATTTTCCATCCTATTTGATATAAGTCATCCCATCCTCTAATCCAATGTTTCTCAATTGGTGTGCTCTGAAAGGTAGCCAGGTGCACCCAAGCAAATGAAAGAATAATTTATGATTTATACAGTGTGTTCCTAAAGTCCACAAGTCCACCGACAAACTTTCAGGGCAGGTTCTACTTATGAAAATAAATAAAAAATGTTTAATGAACATATGGTCTAAATGGAACCGTTTTCGAGTTATAACTCTTTAAATCTAGCCAATCACCATCGCGTACACAAAACATCACGACATGTTGCATCTCCAAAATGCGTTGCTCGCCTTCTTACTGCCCAGTAGTAAGTAGGAGAGCGACGCAATGCGACCGGTCTTGGCAACGCGACGCGTCGTGATACTTTGTGTATTCAATGGTGATTGGCGATAGGCATGTGGCTCTCATGTCTGAGTCAAGTTTTTTCGTTTGATATTTTAAACTGGATGCTCATTTCCTTATTTTGTAGTTTTATGGCTAATTTTATTTAACTGAAATTTAAAGTGCACTTCAGAGTTTAAATTACTCTCTACAAGTGCACCCTGATTTAAAAAAGTTTGAGAAACACTGCTCTAGTCTAATGATATCAGAATATTCCATTTAGACTAGGGGTTTCCAAAGTGTGGCCCATGGGCCAAATATGTCCTTCAAACCCTAGAAATGCAGCCTGCGATGTCAGATTATTCTCGATCTTGAACTCATACAGATAATTTATATTTTTATCGAAAAAATAAATAAATTTTATCATTTTATAATTAAAAATTGTTCACTTAAAAAATACATATATACATGTTTCCAAATATATTTTCATTATTTGGAAGCACTTATATATGCAAAAAAACTCTCTCAATCATGAGTATTAATAAGTCCAAATTAAGATCAAAATTAACTGATGAATATTTACAAGAGGTGTTAAGAATATATTCAACCGACTTAGAACCAAGGATCAATGATATTATTAAAAGAAAACAACTGCACAAGTCACATATTTCAGATTGATAAATTTATTATTATTTTCTTTTCTTATTAGGCATTCACTTCAGATTGATGAATTTTTTATATTTTTCGTTTTTTATTTCCATTTAAGTTATTTTTTGAATTATTTTTGAAATGTGTTATTTTAAACAGTTTGTGATAAAAAGTAATTATTGTCATAGTAAATAAAGAACGATTATGCTATAAAATTAGTATAAATCTTTCCCTTGTGTCTAACCTTTTGTCGATTTGAACATATTTTTCCATAACACTTTCTTTTTGGCACACCAAATATTTTGAATTTACAATTTGGCCCACCTATGCAAAACTTTGGGAACCTCTGATCTAGACCTAATGATATATACTTTTTCATTATATGTAATCAAGTATTATATTATTTCATATTATACTTTTTATTATTTAATAGCTATCTTTTTAATAAATTAGCTGAAAAATTCAGGTAATGAACATATTTTAAATATATATCATATATAAAAGAAATATTTTTCTTACAAAATAATCTGCATCTTAATGATTTCTTATCATGGTTCATTATTTCATTGACAATATTCTCTCTTGCCTAAATAAAAATGAATATATTTTTATAAAATTTTATATAGTAATTTATTACTAAATATTTTATATGTCAGAAAAATCATTTTAAACTAAATAATTATTAATGAAAAGACTTATTCTATTTCAATAATCCTTAAAAAATGTAAAAGCATTTAATTTATGAGAAAATATTTTAAAGTTTATTCAGTTTTTATAAGGAAATACAAAACAAATTCTACAGATTGTTGTTATACTCTGCTATTATTGTTTTTAAGATTGTGCAATTAAATCCCATAATATTTCTCATGTCTACAATATATTGAAGTTGTCTCATTGAATACGTATATTGATTACTATATTGAATGTCTCCCATTTCCCTGCAATTTTCAACTTTTCATTTGTCATTTCTAAGCCAATCAAAGCTTTTTGTCCTTTAAAAAAGATTATATAATTCCTGAATCTTCTTTTAACTTCCTTAAGTTTTCTTAGAGAATGTATTGTAATTTATAACTCTAAATCTTATCTTAATTGCTTATTAATTTTTAATCATTGTTGTTTCTTTTCTATTCCCTGCAAACTTGGATCAATAAATGTAAAGAATATCTGTAATCTTTATTCTTATTTTATTATAAATGTGTCTTGTTGTTGAATGATATATTTAGGGCAATTTATAAGAGCTCTTTTTATCTTGAATGCTAAACATCAAGTTCTTTCATAAAAGAAGTCATTACAGTAAAAGAATAAGTTAGATTACAAATAGCGTAATCTTTATTCTTATTTTATTATAAATGTGTCTTGTTGTTGAATGATATATTTAGGGAAATTTATAAGAGCTCTTCTTATCTTGAATGCTAAACTTCAAGTTCTTTCATAAAAGAAGTCATTACAGTAGAAGAATAAGTTGGATTACAAATAACTTTTAAAACTAATGTAGTATATTCTGCATTATTCAATCTTAATTTCTATATCAAAATATTATATTTGAAACATTACCAGATTTAGTTTTAACTTGTAGGTCCTAGAAATTGATCACTCAGCTAAAATATTTACATTGTTGTGACTATCTATACTTTTAAAACTAATGTAGTATATTCTGCATTATTCAATCTTAATTTCTACATCAAAATATTATATTTGAAACATTACCAGATTTAGTTTTAACTTTAGGTCCTAGAAATTGATCACTCAGCTAAAATATTTACATTGTTATGACTATCTATTATATCAAAGATATCAATGATAAAACATAATGCCGAAAATGTCACTGACATAACATATATCTTCAGATAAACTTTCAACATTGATAGGAAATAGGCTTCTATGTATTTCATATGAATTGTGTTAAAATATTAGCAACAGGATTACCCATAGTTACTCTTCTGTTTTGATTTCTTTTACTCAGTACTTAGTGGCAAATTTGTCATTTTTACTTTAGGCAATATAAATATTTCTGTATCTATGATAATCTCCCTCCTTAAAAAAAAATTATATATACAAAAATTGTCAAAAAAATTTTTTTCTACCTTAAATCAGATTCATTGAAGACATGTTAACAAAATAATAAGAAATGGGAATATTATCTTCAACATCCACTTGTAACAGTCACTAGATATTAAGATAAAATAGGCTTCTATGTATTTCATATGAATTGTGTTAAAATATTAGCAACAGGATTACCCACAGTTACTCTTCTGTTTTGATTTCTTTTACTCAGTACTTAGTGGCAGATTTGTCATTTTTACTTTAGGCAATATAAATATTTCTGTATCTATGATAATCTCCCTCCTTAAAAAAAAATTATATATACAAAAATTGTCAAAAAAATTTTTTTCTACCTTAAATCAGATTCATTGAAGACATGTTAACAAAATAATAAGAAATGGGAATATTATCTTCAACATCCACTTGTAACAGTCACTAGATATTAAGATATAATATTGGTACTAAAGTATTTTTTATTCCTTTGGCATTGAAACTCAGTTAAATAGATTTTTGTCACCATTCCTTCAAATTTTTCACTTTGTGCTAATTTGATGAGTTACAACTATTTGATAAAACTATTTTTTAAATTATATTTTTATACATATTTTTTAAATTTAATTCCTTTCTATCAATCTTTAATTTTCTATTAAGCATTAAAAGTCACATTTTCTGTATAAAAACAAAAGCTTTCATTAAACTTTTATAAATTCAAATAACCATAACTACTTACATTTTTTAAATAAGTTAACAACATGACAAATAAATCTTTAACAAGCCTGTTAGCGCATCCTTTATACACATCGTTCAAAGAGAGATTGTTTGGAACTTGATCATTATATTTGTCCATAAAAAAAAAATACAAGTTCTCATTTATGTAGGGTGACCATTCATCCCAGATTTTCTGGGACAGTCCCAGGTTAAAGCCCCATGTCCCATATTAATATATGTCCCGGAAAATGTCCCGAATTAGATAATTCATCATATCATCTGAATATTATAATATTCGATTATATTTTATTCGCACGTCTCTGCATACATGACCATATGAACGCATTCACTCATCTATGCGCATGCTTATGTTTACAATCACGTCCCGAATTAGATAATTCATCATATCATGTGATTATTATAATATTCGATTATATTTTATTTGCATGTCTCTGCATACATGACCATATGAATGCATTCACATCTATGCGCATGCTTATGTTTACAATCACCACACACACACACCATCAGAATGAGTCATCAACACACACACCTACACACACACACACCTACACACACACACACACACACACACACCTACACATCATCAGAATGAGTCATCCAATCACACATACACATGCACAAGCACACACAGTTTAAGATTAAAGCAGCACTTGCAAGTGTAGTTATCAGTGGTTATTCTATTGAAATGCATGATACATTAAATATTTAAGTTATTTGTATTGCTTGTTATTATTAAATATTGCCAAAATATAGTACATTTATATTTAGATCGTATAAATATCATATATGTACAATACAGCTCTTACTTAATTGGAAGATTTGGAAATGCAATTATTATTATACAGATAGGCCTCGTTTAGTGCGAGTTCGAATAATGCGATTTCGATTAGTACGACTTATAAAATTGATACCATATTTGATTAGTGCGACTTACAAAATTAGTGCGAGTTCGAATAATGCGATTTTGATTAGTGCGACTTATAAAATGCGAGTTCGAATAATGCGATATTCGATTAGTGCGACTTATAAAAATTTGCGAGTTCGAATAATGCGATTTCGATTAGTGCGACTTATAAAATTGACATCGTTTTTCAGAAAATTCTTATACAGGGAGGCCTCAATTAGTGCGATATTCAATTAGTGTAAGTTCGAATAATGCGATTTCGATTAGTGTGACTTATAAAATTGATACCATTTTTTTCAGTTAGTGCGAGCAAATATTCGATTAATGCGAGTTGTAAGCATAGATTCAGTTAGTGCGAGCAAATATTCGATTAATGTGAGTTGTAAGCATAGACTAGTTAGTGCGAGCAAATATTCGATTAATGCGAGTTGTAAGCATAGACCCTACACGACGCTCTTCCGATCTCAACTTATAAAATTGATACCGTTTTTCAGTTACGATATTCGATTAGTGCGACTTATAAAAATGATACCGTTTTTCACTTAGTGCGAGCAAATATTTGATTAATGCGAGTTGTAAGCATAGACCAGTCTTATTATACTTAATGATAGAATTGGAAGGCAGCATTAAACCTATGGGATCCTATAGTAATCTTTTGACCATAAAATTACTATACTCTCCCATAGACTCAATACTGCCTTCCGATGCTGTCGTCAAGTATAACAAAGTTCCGTCTCCTTTTATGATGTCAATTAACAAATTAATGTTAATTTTCGGTTAGTAAAATTGGACGAGGAGCAGTCCAAGAACAGTCACTTGGCTTTGAAGGGGTGAAACATCAGAAAGATGGGCTTTTTGCCGTTAGCTGTTTAACATTACTGTACTATAATTTAGCTTTGCTATCATATACATACAGTATAGTATCGAAATGGATAAATTTTATTCATTTCGATACTTTTTAAAAGATTCCTATTTATATTTATCAATGTTTACTATTTAAATAAATATTATATAAAATGAATATTTTTTAATAAATTTCTGTTTTAAAATGAGACTTTAAAGGATTTTTTCAAAAAAAATTTCCACGCACACGTATTTACACGTGCTTCGTACGCAATGGACGCTCTCTGTCCCGCATTATGTTACGATAAAAATGGTCACCCTACATTTATGGCTTTTTGTTCTTTTGGTAAGAAATTTTACACAAAATGATGTAATCCTTGCAGGACAGCACTTAGTTTGTGTCACCAATCTGAAAAGTCATTTTTCAGATCGGTGACACAAACTAAGTGATTTGTACATATATGTCCGACAAGTTTAATTGAAACAAAGTTACATGTGCAATTACATTTCATCAAAATCAAACTAGTGTATCATAGTATATGACATAGCTATGAAGTAACAGTTACTTCCTATTATCTCATAACATATTGTTCTCATTTTCAGTTTAGTTAAGAGCATTGAGGGCCACAAAAAATCACATCAAGGGCTGCCAGTTTGACACTTCTAGTTTACAGGAACATTTTAATGAAAACGATAACTCATAACATATTGTTCTCATTTTCAGTTTAGTTAAGAGCATTGAGGGCCACAAAAAATCATATCAAGGGCTGCCAGTTTGACACTTCTAGTTTACAGGAACATTTTAATAAAAACAATAGTAATTCAGTGATATTTCATTTAACTATTTTAGAAACATCATTTTTTATTAGACAATTTTCTTGCACTTCAAAGCTGATTTTTATATTAACTATGACAACACTGGAACAAGACAATATTAAAATACAAGGGCTTCCTGATTTATGTGAGACTTACATTTGTGATAAGATTATGTATTAAATTTTATGTAAGTTGAACTATATAAATTATTTCATGGTTTGAATGGCAAAATTAAAGCATTATATTCTGTGTATTATATTGTATTATTGTGTCATAATATAATACAGGGATGAGCAACACGCGGCCTGCGGGCCACTTATGGCCCGTTAAACATGTTTATGTAGCCCGCCAAAGCATTTCTAAAATTGAATTTATTTTATCGACTTTCTCCCATCAATATATTGTTATAAAATTAATTATAATAAAATGGTAACATACTAAACCGAAACAATTTTTTGTGACGAGTTACTCACTTGTTGGGGACTTGTTCAAACATGCAATACAAAAATATTTTAAAATTTAAATTGGCCCGTTGATTAAAAAGGTTGCTCACCCCTGATATAATACATATGTATAATTTATATTACAATATCTATTATGAAATATGACAACTTTACTACTAAATCTCTTGACAATAGTACTAACTCAGGTTATAACAGTACCTTGTAATATTGTAATATCATATACAGTAGGTCCTCTATTTATGTGATTTTGAATTATGCAGATTCACAAGTTTTTTAATTTTTGTTGAATTTCCATAAAATGCAAATGAAAAATTCATTAAACAATTTACTTTTTTGCAAAAATATCACTTGTGGACTTAAATTTTCTTACTTATGCTTAAAATTTGCTCATAAATTTCATTTAGCCATTTCATTTACTAATATACTTATTCATATAAACTGAATTTAAGCATTGTTGGATTTATATTAATATAGAATCCCAGAAAAAAAAATCAAATATTTTGTTTACAAATAAAACTTTAATGCTTACAATAGCAATTATATGATTATTTAGAAAGATTTCACATTAAAAAACTAATATTTATTCTTGCTGTATGCTACCCCATTTTGTTTCAACACAATGTTTCTTATTTATCAGTTAATTTTTATTTAGATGCAAATCTCAATAATTCACTTGTAATTGTTTGTTATAATATTCATGTTTCTTCATCATTTTCATTTTCAAAGAATAAAAGTTCTAGAATATTATACAATAATATAGAAAAAAACGATAATCACTAAAGGATTTAAGAGTTATTTGTGAAAATTAATTAAATTTTTAATTATTCAATAACAGTAATTTTATTCATTTATATTACTATTTACCGTATTTGCCGGCGTATAAGACGCACCAGCGCATAAGATGCACCCTCTTTTTTATAAACATTTTTGAAGGATAAAACTTAATTTGTGAAAATTAATTAAATTTTTAATTATTCAATAACAGTAATTTTATTCATTTATATTAGTATTTTTAAACATTATGATAGCAGAATGCTCTATTAATCCATATGCAAAACTACACAATTATGACAGTATTTCAAGATGGTGGCAGTTACATCAAATTGCCTCTAATTTCCTTTATAATCAGAACTATTTATTCAAACATGTGAAATAAGAAATCTTCTAATTTGTTTAATTGTGAAATATTTTACAAAATATAATATATATATAGTTAATTCAGTATTTTTGGGAATCAAATAATAGCCGGCAAATACGGTATATGAAATTGCATTTTCTTCAATTTGCTAATATTTTGTGAATATGTTCCATGATTTCAGCTGTAATGCATAAAATACGATGGGAAATTTGAATTCTGCTACTGAATACATAACATAGAATTTTATAATCTAAAATATAATATATACAGATGCTCTTTGAGTTACATACATTCTAGTTACAAATATGAAATTTCATTTTCAGATTTCAGAAAATTTTAAAAACACCTCAAATATTTTAAACATTATGATAGCAGAATGCTCTATTAATCCATATGCAAAACTACACAATTATGACAGTATTTCAAGATGGTGGCAATTACATCAAATTGCCTCTAATTTCCTTTATAATCAGAACTATTTATTCAAACATGTGAAATAAGAAATCTTCTAATTTGTTTAATTGTGAAATATTTTACAAAATATAATATATATAGTTAATTCAGTATTTTTGGGAATCAAATGATAATAATATCTGAGTTATGAATAAAACTTACATGCGAATTAAATTTGTAACATGAGGACACCCATACATTATGAGGTCCAAACTTCAAAAATTCCAATATATTATTACACTTTTAATAAATCATTCTATACAAGCAATATAGTATTATAACAGTTCTTTTTAAACTAAATTCTTATTGAACACATTTATCTAATGACTGATTATAATTTGTCATTGTCATTGGTGTGTATGAAGTTGCTATTTCATAAGAAAAGCTTTTGTTATATTTTTGATGGATCTTATACTATTCAAAACCAATTTAAATGCTTTTAATTACATTTATAAATTAATTTATATATCTGTATTGTGAAAATTTCTTAAAATTTCATGGATTTTTTTTAATATTTCAAATAACTTTACTTTTTTTGTAATAAAAATTTAATAATCATATATGAAAGCATTTCTATTTTTATTTATTAATTCATATACATTATGCTACTATACATAGCCAATTGACTATGTATATTGGCATGATATATGCTATTAATCGAATGTGCTGTGTTATCAATGGATCTATCATTAGCACAGTCATTGATAGATAATACATAAATCAATGAATGTGGTGTTTTATTTCATAAGTAAAATCCCATAATTTAAAAAGAAGAATATATTAATTATTACCAATTATTATTTTATATCAAATTTAATAAATTGTATATAAGAAATTTAAAATGATACAAAATATTTTATTCAATCAGTAGACTATTTAAAAGAATGCTCAGTATTACATAGAAATTCCAATACAGTCCTTTCTCAACAGGCAAATAATACATTTAACAGAAATGTTTTTGGCTGCAATTATTTATTTTTGAGTAGAATATATCATTATTGGTGTGGAGATCAGCAATTTGGATGTAATTAAGAAATAATTAAGTCGCAATTAGGTCAAACGAGGGAGAAATGAAATACACAAAAAAAAGGAGTTCTGTCACACAACTCCAAAGAAATACAATGACAGTATAGATGGTATTTCGATCAGCTCGCAAACTTCATCCACAATAAATCGCTGAGAATGTTTGTCTCAGGTGTCCACCAGATAATTGCAAATTGGACACCTGCCTCGGTGAAGGTTCAAGAAATAAACAATTTTGTTCTCAACCCAGGAATAAGGGTCAAAAGAGGTTACAGATATTAAAAAGCTGATGCACCTTTGATCGAGGCTTGTTCCACCACCATTTGAGTTCGCTGGCTCCACGACTTCTGCATCGGCTTATTCCACAATTACTGGATCTGCTTGTTCCACGATTTCTAGTTCTGTGCATTCACAGCTGCCGTTTTCGTCTGATTTCACGACTGCTGCTCTTTTACTTCATCCGTCCCAGCCTAGTAATTTACTGGTGCTATGACGACTTCTTCAACTGTAGATTGTCAATCTTTTATTTTTCTTCGGGAGGATACAAGCCATCTTTCCCCGGGCCGTTTTCGTCTGATTTCACGACTGCTGCTCTTTTACTTCATCCGTCCCAGCCTAGTAGTTTACTGGTGCTATGACAACTTCTTCAACTGTAGATCGTCAATCTTTTATTTTTCTTCGGGAGGATACAAGCCATCTTTCCCCAGATACAAGATTTCCTTGTTTCGGTCTTCTGTAAGTATCTTCAATTTTATAAAAGAACTAAAGACTGTGAAAAAGAGAGACTAAAGACTGACTATTGTGAACAGTGACCACCTCAACAGCCTCTGCCAAATCTGTATCTTCCGGCTGTGTTTCCCGGAGAACTAAAAACTTACAATTCAGGTATTTCTCCTCCCATTGTAAGATCGTCGTTCACATGTATTCTGATAGAAATCTCTCAAAATAAAGGAAATTGTTCTTCAACAAATGTATTCTTTGTGTCGATTTGCCAAACAGCACAATTATTACCAGTCCTTATCCGCGTCTCCATTTCATACCGCTCGCCTGTTTAACAGCATCGTAATGTTTCCCGGAGAACTAAAAACTTACAATTCAGGTATTTCTCCTCCCATTGTAAGATCGTTGTTCACATGTATTCTGATAGAAATCTCTCAAAATAAAGGAAGTTGTTTTTCGACGAATGTATTCTTTGTGTCGATTTGCTGAACAGCACAATTATTACCAGTCCTTATCCACGTCTCCATTTCATACCGCTCGCCTGTTTAACAGCATCGTATCCAACTGGTGTCAGATCATGACTATCACCACATTTAGGCCTAATGCCTGTCATTATCATCCTCGGTTCCACATTGGAAATGATAAAAAATTGTAATTGTATAGAAATAATCTTATCATAAATGTTTTGAATTCACACGTGCAAATTCAAAATATATTTAAATAATTATTGAGTTCATACTTAATAATTAATTTTTGATAAAAATAAAATATAGTGATAAAATTTTTCAAATATTTAATTAAATATTTAAATCAAAAAGAATTATTGAGTTCATACTTAATAATTAATTTTTGATAAAAATAAAATATAGTGATAAAATTGATAAAAGATAATGATAAAATTTTTCAAATATTTAATTAAATATTTAAATCAAAAAGAGCATAATGAAAAGAGTATAATTTATGAAAATTTCAAATTAACAATATTACATACTACATATTGATCATAGTTAATACTTGTATACATGGAATACATTTGATCATAGGCAAAATTACAGGAGATGTCTGACAAGTCTTACTGTTTCAGCAAATAAATTAATTTGTTAATTGTTCTTAGTTATGTATGTCATATTTTTCTTCATTTTTCTATGTATCAGTTTTATATACATATATTCTTCTCTTTCCATTCAAATAATGAAATATATCCTCACATCCTTTTCCTCATCAGTCTTCAATATTTTTAATAATTTAGTCTAGTTTTCCTTATTCTTTGGAGGAATATTTTTTTTTAAATATTTTGTATTAAATTTGCAATAATGTAATAACTATAGCATTTGAAATAATATATATAGCTTAATATACATGAAAAAAGAATTAATATTGCATATTCATTAAAAAATTTTCTTACATTTGTTGAATTATTCATTTCATTTTCAATAAAAGAACCATCAGATTTAAAATGTTCATTGTCTTTTCGAATTCGAGTGAAAATTTTTTGTAGTTTTTCTAAACTTCCAGCAAATTCAGTATTAAAATCTTTTGGCTGCATTGATTTTAATTTCTGTAAAAAGAAAAATATTTATACACTTATCATTATATTGCTCAACATTTTACAAATTATTGATTATATATATAAGATTTCAAAAAGTACAAAGATTAAAAGTCTTATACAACACAAACCAATTACATGTGTTCCTCAAATTATGAACATTATAGTTATGAACATTCATAATTACAAATGTGATATTTCAAAAACTCTTCAATAATTTTAAGCAATATAAAAGCAGAATACTCTAGCAACCAATATAATGTAAAATTGCACAGTTAGTTAATGTATTATGGCAGTATTTCAAGATAGTGGCATTTACATCAAAAAACCCTCACTTTATAATTAGAACTTTTCATTCAAATCTATGAAATAAAAAATTTCTAATTAATACAATTGTGAAATATTACAATATACAGTAATTTTGTAATATTTTACATCAATACTTTTCAAGTCAAAATAACAGCAGTATCCAAGTTACAAACAACATTATATCCAAATTATGTTCATAACTTGAGGAGCACATGTACATGTTTACTTTCATAGTTAAAAATTCTGTTCATACATAGTTAATAAAATCTGTAAACACTATCATGAAAATAACTTAAAGAAAATCAATAGAAAAGTATTAGAAAAACTTTCTGAGATAAAAAAGCTTGTTAATTTTTTAAAACAGTAGTGAAATAAGAAAGTGGTCATTATATAATGTAAACTTGTGAACAAACTTGCTTTAAAAAGAGTGGAAGAAAACTTGCTTATAGAAGATTACAAAAATTCATGAAAAAGGAAGTTAAGAAAACAACTTAACAATTATTTATCATCATTTCTGAGGGAAGAGGAGAATCAAATAATGATTCAACAAACTTGCTTTAAAAAGAGTGGAAGAAAACTTGCTTATAGAAGATTACAAAAATTCGTGAAAAAGGAAGTTAAGAAAACAACAATTATTTATCATCATTTCTGAGGGAAGAGGAGAATCAAATGATGATCCAGATTTGAACCTTTCATAAGTGTAGTTGAGAGTGGTAAAATTTTCTAAGAAAGGACTCATCAACAGAAAAAACACTGTCAGTCAGTCAATAGAATCTATTATATAATCATCAAATTATAAATGTGTCATTCATCATTATTGTCAATCTATCTATATAGTAATCTACAAATATTATCTTCTTTTCCAAATTAGCAATTCATGTTGAATTAGAAATGAACTCTATAAACGAAATAATAAGAAATAGAAGGAATGCATTCTCTCTCTCTCTCTCTCTCTTTAGATATATGAATTGGATCAAAAATCTCCTGAATTGAACAAGCAGATTATTTCATTAGAATTCAAATTTTTGTTGGGCAAGTCTAGAGTAACTATATATATTTTCCATGAAATAATGATTAATTATCTGCATTCATTAATTTGAATTGGTTTTATAATTAGATGTTTTATCCAATTTATTTATTTAATATTTTTAATTAATTTGGTATAATTGAAGTGTGTGATTCCAACGCATTCAGTCCATTTTGATCAAATAGACTTATATGCGGGATTTGGGATGACACTCTTCAATTGCTGATTACAATTCTTCATGAAGCTTTCAATTGTTGGAACTTGTTTCTTTTCAGCATATAACTTATTAATTATCCTTCTTAATAATGCTTTGTCAAATTCAATTCTTCAAAATGGACTGAACGTGTTTTGGGATCACACTCTTCAATTACTATTTAAATATATATATATTTTTTGATTAAATAAATGATAATATATATATATTTTAATTATATAAATGTAGTTATTATTTTAATTTTGTTCAACACTGTTCTGGAAAAGTATCACTGACTCTTGTGCTGTCAATTTTGATTATATAATATTCACACTTGATATGAGTGTGCTAAATATACACACTTGGTGTCAGAGTCCATTACTCTCATTGAGTAAATCTTCCATTTTTTCCATCATAATTTAATGTTAAGTCTTTCTAACTCACTAATGCAATAATATATACTATGACATAGCTAGATTCAATTTATATAGGATTTTGGGAAAAATCTGTCTATGAAAGTTGGGGATTGCCTGCATATACACAATTAATGTACGTGCAATGTATAAATTAATGTATTTAACACAAACAAATATAAAATAAATGTATAGTTAGTGTTAAAAGACAGTATATATGCATGCAATTTTAGTAACTCTAGATATACTGTATTATGAAATTCAATAATAAAATTATTATAAATTTAATCATTTTCATGCATATATTAAATCATTTTATTAATTTATATATATATGTTTTTAAATATTTTTTATTATTAAATAATAGATAAAAAAATTAACTCACTCTAATTTTTCTACAAAATAATGGGGAATCAAAAATTTTAGGAATGTTTGCAGGATATTCTGTTTCAGGAACATGGCATTTATATTGTCTGCAACTGAAATTATTTAAAATTTTAATATGAATTATATAATTAAATTTCCTTTATCAAATTAAAATGTAATTCATATTTCTAAGATAATTATATTGCTTATTAAATAAAAATATGGTGTAAGCTATTTATAAATACTTCAAAAAAAGAAGAAAGCTTTTTATGCTTT
>AYEL01057213.1:0-37729 GCA_000484575.1 Olivierus martensii | reverse complement strand
AGAGAAATAATTCACCATCCGCCATTTTTAAAAGGCACTGAGACAAATGAGTGATGGCAGTATGACTAGTACTTGCAAGGACTCTTTAAAAGAACTCTTTCAAGTACACTTTCCTGGGTCTATTTTGATTGAGGTTCATCCCATCTACAGGTATAGTCTGACCTCAATGGACATGTTTATCATGCCAAGAGGGAGGATTGGAGCCTTGTTAGGGAGATGATCAATCAGTCTAATATTAGGTAGGCTGTAAGTGTTTTTAAGCCCTTCAAATCGGCGGGATCGGATGGTATTTTGCCAGTGTTCTTGCAACAGGGCATTGTCATCCTGGCCTCTCCTTTATGCCGTGTCTTTCAGGCTATTTGGCTTTTGGCTATATTCCATGGTCCTGGAGACAAGTAAGGGTTTCTTTTATGCCTAAGCCTGGGCATAGTTCCTATACCGAGGCTGTCTTATCGTCCAATCAGCCTGACATCCTTCTTATTGAAGACGTTGGAAAAGCTGGGGATAGATTTGTCAGGGATGGGGCTTTATTAACCCTTTGCACTCCAGTGTCAATAACAAACTTGACAGGCCGAAGACCTGCTACAACTCCGTTGTCAATAACGTATTTGACAGGGTCTGGTGCCCTTATTTTTATTTATATTGAAAAATAAATTTTTAAAATATTATTTTTTGTCATATTTTCACATTGTTTTATCATATTAACCAAAATTTTGCTAAAATTTGATTTTTAATTAATTTTTTAATCGTTTTATAATCGGATTTACTAATATAATGCCATCTTTGGACCGCCAAAAATTCAAGAACGGATTGTCCGAATTTGTCCAACTTGCTCTGTCATGTTCCACATTTCCTTCTTAGTTTACCTTTACATTTTTTATAGATATCTTGATCTAATTAATTATAATTTGGGAAAGTTTGGCCCTTTGTAAAAAATATGATTTTAGCACTTTTTCATACATAAAATTCGATAAATTAATTTTATTTAAAAATTTATAAATTTGAACTTATCAGTGAAACAAAGCGACGTATACCACACTTGATAATCAATGCGAAAGTCGGCGTCCTAGATTGTGGTGGGAAATATCTAACGGTTTTTCAAATCAGCTGATTGTTTGTTTATATTAGCATAGAGTTGTTTATAGCACACACTATGATGAGGAAGTTAAGATTCTCACAGACAGGGGTTGCCCTTCTCAGGGAGTACTTTCTTCCCTTCTTTGGTGCCTTGTGGTGAATGAATTATTAACTCTTCTCAATGGGAAAGGTTTCTTCACTGTTGGGTATGCTGATGACAGCCATCATTGTAGTGGGGAATTTCCCAGGACTGTATCTGAGGTCTTTCAGATAGCTCTCAATACAGTCTCTAATAGAGTTGGATTATCTGTTAATTCAGCTAAGACTGTCATTGTATCTTTTACAGGAAGAAGATAATTGGCGGGACAATTGAACCATCATTCTTCGATAAAAGGTTGCAGTTTTCTATCCCGGTCAAATACCTTGGTGTTCTGTTAGACACCAAGGAATTGACTTGGAAGCCTCATGTAGAGTATATTGTTGGAAAAACCTGTAAAGCCCTATAGCTTGTAGGGGCATTTTGGGTAAGATATGGGGACTTAAACCAGGCTGTTACATTGGATATATACCATGGTTGTGAGACCCATTATTACCTATGCTGCCATAATTTGGTAGCAAAGATATTGCCGACAAAATCCAATTTTTTCGTGTCAAAATATTAAAATGCAAAAAAGTTATGGCATAAAAAACAAAAAATCATAAATTTTTTTAAATGGACGCACTAGAGCGATAGACCATTAAAAAAAATATTTTTTAGGAGCGCAAAGGGTTAAAGATCCCTCTCTGTCATAGTCAATTTGTTTATCAATCTGGCAAATTGACTGAACATGCTCTCCATGAGGTTATGTCGCTCATTGAGAGAGTACTGGGTACAAGGAAATTGCCTTAGGGGCATTTCTTGATATCCAAGGGGCTTTTCACTCAACTTCTTTTGAGCAAATAAGCCTTACTGCTTGCAGACATGGAGTCTGTTCAACAATTATTTATTGGATTGGCTCTGTGCTGAAACATAGAGTTGTTTATAGCACACACTATGATGAGGAAGTTAAGATTCTCACAGACAGGGGTTGCCCTTCTCAGGGAGTACTTTCTTCCCTTCTTTGGTGCCTTGTGGTGAATGAATTATTAACTCTTCTCAATGGGAAAGGTTTCTTCACTGTTGGGTATGCTGATGACAGCCATCATTGTAGTGGGGAATTTCCCAGGACTGTATCTGAGGTCTTTCAGATAGCTCTCAATACAGTCTCTAATAGAGTTGGATTATCTGTTAATTCAGCTAAGACTGTCATTGTATCTTTTACAGGAAGAAGATAATTGGCGGGACAATTGAACCATCATTCTTCGATAAAAGGTTGCAGTTTTCTATCCCGGTCAAATACCTTGGTGTTCTGTTAGACACCAAGGAATTGACTTGGAAGCCTCATGTAGAGTATATTGTTGGAAAAACCTGTAAAGCCCTATAGCTTGTAGGGGCATTTTGGGTAAGATATGGGGACTTAAACCAGGCTGTTACATTGGATATATACCATGGTTGTGAGACCCATTATTACCTATGCTGCCATAATTTGGTAGCAAAGAGTTTTACTTAAGACTTGCAGGACTGAACTTGGGAAGATTCAAAGGTTGGCCTGTCTGAGCATTACTGGAGCTATGAAGACTGTTCCTACTGCTCCTCTTAGGTATTCCTCCTTTGCATTCGTTTGTTGAGGTGAGTACCTGGGAGGGTTATTATAGGCTCCATTCTTGTGGGGGAGGAATTTCTTGGACCCACAAAGTGGAGCATTTATCTTTTGAATGGGACAGATTACACTGTAACATTCTTCAGATGGTTAAGGATTACATGGTGCCTAGATTTAACTTCTTCCAGCCCTTCGCTATTGTTTTTCCCAGTTTGAGGGCTGGGGTGGGGGATTTGTGTGCAGTATCAAGGGGAATTTGATCTGGTACATGGATGGTTCTAAAACCATCACTGGTGTTGGGGCAGGGGTTTACTGAGGGGACAAGAATGTCTTATTCCTATTCATTCAGGCAGTTTGCTACTGTCTTTCAGGCAGAAATTTATGCTATTTCTGCATGTGTTAAAATTAACCTTAATAAGAGATATGTTAATAAACACATTTATATCCTATCTGATAGTCTGGCTGCTCTTAAAGCATTTGATAGTTCCCGCTTTGCTTCTAGGCTTGTATGGGAGTGTTGTCTTCTCATTGAAGAACTGGCTACCAGAAACAGAGTGCAACTTGTTAGGGTGCTGGGGCACAAGGGGATTGAGGGCAATAAGGTTGCTGATGGGCTTGCCAAGGAAGGGGCTTCTCATCCCTTTATTGGACCTGAGCCTGCCCTGGGCATCAGATTTGATGCATTTGAACAGGTTCTCAGGGATTGGTTGACAGCCCAGCATCTCATTTACTGGAGGTCTATTCCTGGTCTTAGGCAGGCAAAAACTCTCATTTCAAGCTCGTCTGTTCAGAGAACTAAAGAGTTGCTCTCACTGCACAAAAATGAAGTTAAAATTGTTACAGGGCTCCTTACTGGGCATTGTCATCTTAGAAGACATCTTCATTTAATTGGGATTACTAATAGCCCTACTTGTAGATGTCAGGATGAGGACGAAACTCCTCTTCACATTTTGTGTGAATGTGTGGCCCTTTCTTGGCTAAGGTATGATCTTCTTGGGATGCATTTTCCTGCACCAGAAGATCTGTCTACAGTCCCATTGAAGAAGATAGTCTTTTGTGATTAAGACAGGACTTCTCCTGGGATGATTCCATTGGAGGCACATAATAGACCATTGGTGGTTGCAGTGCTAGGGCTGTGAAAGCTCCCCCTTCTTACATCTACATATAAAAATAACTGGGCCTTTTTATTACAAATTGAAAGACAAATCAAACTAAAATTAGTTTTGAGTTTTGATTACTCATTATAAAACTAATTTTATAATGAGTAATCAAAATTTGATCCTCTTAAATTTTATTATGGAAATATGAAGAGTTTTTTCATTTTTAGAATATAACAAGCAATGCAACAGATATAACATAAATTGCAAAAATGAATGAATAAATATACTTGTTTCGATAAAGCATTCTTTGTATTCATTAATGAATAAACAAACAAAATTTTCCTGTTCATCTCTTCTTTATTTTTCCTTAAATTTGAATTTTAAAAATAAAGCCCAAAAATTCAGACAAACCAAACTCTAAGCAGTCCAGATTTTTGGACTTTTATTGCATTTTTTGAATTATTTCTCTGAAATAATTTATTATAAGTTATGTATTTACTTTATCAAATAAAAATTAATATTTATATTTATACCATTTGGCCTGCTTTGGCCATTTTCTTTATATCAGATATAATCTTCTTTTCTTGATTTTCCATTCTTACTCTTTCTCGATCTAAATCTCTCATTGCTCTATTCAATGCACGCTGATTTTGCCTTAGCATTTCTTCAGGAGTTTTACGTCTTCCAAATAACCAATCCATTTTGAAAAATATCAACTGAAAATACAAATTATAGAAAGAGATTCTTCAAATTATCAAAACTTTTTACAGAATATTTAAAAATTATTATTATTGAATATAATGTTTATTGTTAATTATATTTAAAGAAATACAAAATTTCCCCCAATTATATAGATTTGACTTTACAAAAAAATATTTTTAAAATCTTCATCATAATTCAATATACAATGCACTACTACAATTTCATATACAATAGAAGCCGCTTATTAGAATCACTTTGGGACCAATCTATTTTGATAACATTAAGCAATGTCATGTCAAAAAAGTATAATTTTGATTTTTTTTTTATTATATAGTATATATTGTACTTTGCTGTTATATGCACTGTAATCTCGATTCATTGTTTCATCGGGATTCTCAAAAAAACTATGGATACGAGAAAATGATAGATGCGGGGATATAAAAAAAAAAAAAAATGAAAATTAGATTAAAAGATAACGCTAATAATAATAATGCAAAGCTCTATAACTGATGCACGAACATCAGTTATAGAGCTTATTGAACTTTATACTGCATATTATGTAATTAGTTAAGCGAAAAAGTGTAGTGAAATGATTTATGCTTAAGCTGTTGCCAATTCCAGTTTATGGAAAATCACGAAGAACTAGAGCAATTGTAAGAAAATTCTTATATCAAAAATGAATTTTAATTTTTTTTCAATAAAGGGAATTATAAAGTCGCTAAATCTCTCTATCAGCAATTTTAAACTATATATTTCATCATTAAAAAAAAAAAACATTAAAAATCACCAGATTTGGCAACAGTAAGGCCGTGCCATTCGTAAGGGCAAGACATGTAAAACCACCTAAAGACGCCACGAAGTTTTGAAAAGCGTCATATTTATCTGTATGAATTTTATTAAATCAAAAACTTACATCATTCTAATAATTGTTAATTAAAAATGTACACAAATCATATCCTTCCATTTAAGTCGAATCTGCATTATTTAAAATGGTGGACAAGTGTTTATCTTCAGATTTTCTCATTTATTGACTAAATTTCAGTGAAAACGAAGCAAATAAATGAACAATTAACAAATAATATTGTTTATTTTAATAGATTTTAATATTTTAGTATTATCTGCGATATTTTTTTAATTTTAAATGCGGTATCATATTCGATTCTGATGACAATAACCAAATTTCTGATTACTATAAGTGGAGTCTTCATAATGCATTTTAATATGGATGATTTGGGACCGTAGATTTTTGATAACAATATCCGAAATTACAATAAGTGGCTTCTACTGTAGTAATAAATTGCAATAATGGTTATGACACTATTATAATGATAGTTAATATTGCTATTGATAACTATTATCAAAAGTTAGCTATCATACACATTAATAATTATTGCAATATTCCACAAACTGTGCATATGAATTATACAGGATGATTCTAAATTATTGTCAGAATTTCCATAGACTATAATTTTCAAACCAGAAAAAATAAAATTCTTATAAAATATGAAAGTAACTCAAAAGTTTTATTTAGCTTTTCTTGGCATGCATTTCCTGGGCATTGGATTTGTTATGATGGACCTATTCTGGTGCCTCTGCACTCACCCAATGTTACACTGGTCAATTTCTTCTTGTGAGGATAATATGAAAGACATTGTTTACAAGATCCCTATTATTTCTCCTGGTGAACTGAAGACTAGAATTGTTGCTACAATAGAAATAGTTATACCATAAATGCCAGAGAACACTTGAAGGGAAACTGATTTCCATTGGAAATCTTAGAAAAGCACACATGTTAAAGTTATTTAACATTCTGCAGTAATGATTTTATAGGTATTCAAAAATTAATTAAACCACTGTCTGATAAATAAATAATAATCATAGCACTAAGACAGGGACAATAAAATAAAACAACTATAATGATAAAATTAAAAGTACTTTCTGCAATTATAGTTGTTTATTTTATTGTACCTATCTTAGTGTACAATTAGGATTTTATAGGTAATAAAACTTTTTGAATTACACTTTCATATTCTGTAATCAGTTTTATTTTATTGTTTCCAGTTTGAAAATTATAATCCATGAAAACCAACAATAATTTAAAAACACCTTGTATTTAAATTATTGTTGGTTTATATATGCTATATCTTTTCATGGCGAACGAAATACGCACTCGCCGATTTATTGTCTATACCAACATTTCTCAAACTTTTTTCATTCATGACCCCATTTTTCATTACAAGATTTTTCGCGACACCAAATATTAAATATGAAACAACACATACAAGCTTTCGCGACCCCAGGTATTAAATATGAAATAAAACGTACAAGTATATATTTACACACTTATTAAGATGAACACAATCAACCAACTATACTGAAAAGTTACACACTTATTAAAATGAACACAATCAGCCAACTACACTGAAAATAGTCCAAATGTTAATATTGGACATTTGTGAAATTACATATAAACTGAAATTCAAGTGTTTGAATTTAATTTTAGCAACCCATTTGGGGTCATGACCCATAGTTTGAGAAGCACTGTGCTATATCATCAGCACAGACTATACATATATACTTTGGAATGACTAATTTTATTATAATAATTATGTAATAATTTACCTATGTAAATAGAAGTTTAACAGAAGCTTTGAAAAATTTAATGACTAATATAATTTATAAAATTATATACCTTAGTACAAAAGTTTTTTACTTTATTGTTAAGAAATTACTTAAAAATTCAAACTAAAAATAATAATACACAAAAGCCTTTAGCAGTCAAAAGATTTTATTCAGTAATGTTTTCAATGCACTTGGCGGCAGTCAAAAGATTTTATTCAGTAATGTTTTCAATGCACTTGGCATCTCCTTCAGCTGCTACAACACAACTAACCCTGCTACACTAGAACAGGAGATTTAACTACATAAAATAAACAAACACAACACAGATTTAAAAGGCAGGTCTACATCTGGAAGCCCTCTCCTTAGCACCACCTGCCAGTAAAGCCATACATTTTTGTTTTGTGACTAATCTAGGAATACATTAAGTATATTATAAACAAAAATCATACAAAATTATGCAAATTTTAAAAATTATTCAAAATCATGAATTAAAAATACATAGTTATCTGCAATCATTAAAAAATTATAATTAAAAATAAAAATGTAATAATCTTCACAACAATCAGCACACCCTTACGGGAGTATCGAAAACCGAATGTAGCATATCCTTTAGTGTGCTTTGCTGACTTTAAATAACCATCTCCATGCACTAGAGACCTTTCCCGGTTCCATGAAATTTATCACACATCCTCTCTTTTTCTTTTTGAGTATTTCTAATGCCTCAATCATATTCCTGTCCCAGTTCTTTTCATCTGGCCAGATAATTCTTGCTCTTCTGCACTGCACTTCAACATCGTGCAGCAGCAATCGTGGCTTAGTGCTGTGGAGAGTTTACCGTAGCAACTGAAAGTTTCATTAAATTTTAGTTATTTATTTATCAACTGTTGTTTTGTGCTGTTATTTCCAGATATTATCATCAGCAGTTAGATAAAATAGTAATTCACTTAACATATTTCTGCTTAACATTACAGATTTTTTTTATTTTAATTAACACATTTAAGTGGAGTATATCTGTATTTTCTCCATAAAGTAATTTCTTTAAGACAGATATAAAATCAATTTTATAAATATCAATCACAGTTTAAAATTGAATTTTATAATTTTCAATAGCTGTTTTCAGACTTTTTTTTTTTTAATCAGTTTGCAAGTACTGCTCTCTAGTTGGATATTTATAAATTTTTTTATAAATATAGTTGAGTAATCTACTTAAAATCATTTGACATATGATAATCTGATTTTACAATTGCTCTTATAATAAAAATGGGCTACTTTAACTGCATATTGGTTATAAAAACTTTTTCCATTTTTATTAAAAATTTAGTCAGTCAATCAGATGACTGCATAGTAAAGCAGTTGTTTATCAACTTGAGGATCTGACTTCAATTCCAGATGATTTTACTATCTTGGAGAACAAGGTTCGATTCTGGACATTTTTATGTTCCAATACAATGAATAATGGTTATAACAAACAATTCTAACCAATACACATTATAACAGATTTTCTCTATACTTCATTCTTTTAATATTAAACAAATTTTATTATTATATATTAACTATAAATACACTATATATTAAGTGATAAACTTTTTTTACAATGAAAAGGAGGACACAAATTAATTGAAGAAAAAAAATATCGTAAATAAAAGAAAAATTTTATTCATTACAACAATAATACACTATAATATGATAAATGTCGTAATAAAAACATTTGTAGCATTTTATATTGTAATTATGCTGAAATGCCTATTAAATTATTATTTAAATGAGTACTTTTCCATTGAATGAATATTTTTTGTCATCACTTAACAATATATTGGAAATATCTGAAGAAGAAATGTCCTTCATGTTGAATTTAACAGCAAATGCTGCAGCTAGAGTATCAACATTCAATCTCGATTTCTCACTTATCTAAAAATCATTAGCAATTGAAAAAAACTCTTTCAGCTGCCGCATTAGTTCTAGGAAAGCACAATCTAAATTGAACAAGAATAAATAAATTTTCACATGGAATACTGTATGTTCATTTTTGAAATGGCTGAATATTTCCACCCATCTTATCAATTTTAACATGTTCATTTTCTCATTGTATTGATTTTTCAGAAATTAAATATATATTCAGTCTTCTAATTTCTTCAAAGAGACAATTGTCATCTATGTTAATGTCTGGCATTTGTTTAGATAAAAACTCAACACAAGGAAAAGGAGGACATGTAGGAGGACACTTTTCGAGGGAGGACAGAACTTAAAAAAGGAGGACGATTGGTCATCTTACTAAATAGTCAAATACAAACAACTTATGGGTTTATCCAGTAAACTGGTTTCAGATTAAAAACAGATGTGGATATTCAGGGAGATAACTGATATCTCGATGCAAATATCACTGTCAGTGATTTTTGACATGATTTTTTTTTTCAATCTATGATGAAATTATTAAAACAATCTCATTTTAAGTAGAGGAGCATCTTTATATATTACATTAAAAAAAGATTTTTTTAATTTTTAAATGAAATTTTTTATTAAAAAATGTATTAAATATTAATATGCATGTTACTAAAATGTGTATATAATTTGGCAATTTTATATTTCTTATAATTAAATTTAATTTTAGCATTATGAAAGATTTATTTTTATAAACAGTTGTAATTCTATTCTGTATCAGCATCATCAGAAAGTTTTTGTGTTTAGTTCTCCTTTCAGCAGAATATAGAAGGAAAGATCTATAATGTAATGTGAGATCAAAGATTTTTCTTGTACAGTAAGACCCTGCTTAACACTGCTCTGTTTAACACTGTTTTGATATTATGTGGTTTTTTTTCGAATTCTATATTTTTATTGATTCACTTTAGGGTGGTTTTTCAAACTATTACTCTTACATAAATCCGAAATTGCAGGAATTTGTTGCATTGATACACCTATGCCATCTCACAGTGCATTTTATATCAGTGCAGTGCAGTACACTCAAAAGTTTTCTGTGGTCAGAGTTCATATTTATCAGCGCAGTACATACGAAAGTCTGCTGCGGTCAGAATTCATATATATGAACAGTCATCATCAATATTATTTTACAGTAATAAAAATAACAATTATCCCATTTTAGTTTTAACTTGAATACTGCTACTTTAAATTATACTTCCTTGAAGTTAGAACGTTTTTCTTTCATCTAATATTTTTGAGTTGTTTATAGTTTACTGCAATCTGATTACTGCTTTTCGTTCTTAAAACTTTTTTCATTGTTTATAGCTTACTGCAATCTGATTACTGCTTTTTGTTCTTAAGGCTTTTTGTTTATAGCTTACTGCAATCTGATTACTGCTTTTTGTTCTTAAAACTTTTTTCATTGTTTATAGTTTACTATAATCTGATTACTGCTTTTTGTTTTTAAAACTTTTTTTCTAATTTTAAGGTATTTTCATGAATGATTTATGAATACAAATCGATATTAGCAATAAAAATGCCTATAATATTTTTCATGAATGATTTATGAATACAAATCGATATTAGCAATAAAAGGTTTTTCATGAATGATTTATGAATACAAATTGATATTAGCAATAAAAACTGTTTATGAATATTTGTGAATACAAATCGATATTAGCAATAAAAAAATGTCTATAATTAATGTAATATGCAATAAAAATGTCTGTAATTAATGTAATACAATAGTAATAATACATGTTACAAAATAAAAAAAAGAATTAATGTATGATTTATGAATACAAATCAATATTAGCAATAAAAAATGTCTATAATGTAATACAATAGTAATAATTCATGTTACAAAATAAAAAAAATGCTATGTATACATTTTTTATAAAAGGCTTTAGAAACTGCTTAAACTCCAATACTTAGCAAACTGAAATAACTAGCACTTATAGTAGCTGAGATAAATAAGGATAAACTTTAATAACCTACAAAAAATACTAACGTTTTCGGCATAACGCCATCATCAGGTACAAAAACTGAAAATTCGAATTTTCAGCTTTTGTACCCAATGATGGCGTTATGCCGAAAACGTTAGTATTTTTTGTAGGTTATTAAAGTTTATCCTTATTTATCTCAGCTACTATAAGTGCTAGTTATTTCAATTTGCTAAATATATATTTTTTATTCACTGTCCTGTTTCACATATCCTCATTATTTACGTGTTAAAATGACTTGTTTAATGCTGTCAATTTGCTAAATATATATTTTTTATTCACTGTCCTGTTTCACATATCCTCATTATTTAGGTGTTAAAATGACTTGTTTAATGCTATTTCATTTAGCTTTGTTTTCTTGGAACATATCCCCTGTGTTAAATGGGGTCTTACTGTAATAGTTTTTTCTGTTTAATGCTAATATTTATATGTGTGTATTCTATAATAATAATGTATACAAATTGTACTACTTATTATAGTAATTCATCCTTTTAGTGTTTGTAATAGTATGAGTTTCTACAATAAGTACATATATGAAACATTAAAATGTTTATAAAAATTATTAGATGTTTATAGTGATAGATAAACATTGATGTAATTGGAAACATCGGCTGTCGCGAAAACACTGAGTGTGCATTCTTTCCTTTTTCCTCTCCACAGACAGATAATATGGAAGATGCGTTCTTTCTCTTGTGCACTTGTTATTTTATAATCATAATTGGATATTAAATATTTGTGATTCAGACTGTTTTTGCTTAATGCTTTCAAAAGAAAATCAACGCGACTTTTCCACTCTGTGGCATCACATATATATGTTCTATATTTTATCTAATAAAAAAAAAAAAACAAAAATTGAATTAACAATGTTTAGAACAGCGGTCACCAACCTTTCAGACTTTGTGATCACTAAATTTATGATTTTAAATTCAGTGGACCACTAACACAAATTTTTTTAAAAAGATAAACAAATTCATAAGACATGATGGAAAACCTCCATTTTATTATTTTGAAATACGTTTATTACGAGTAAATATAAGAAAATTATAGTTTAATTATTACAAATACAAAATAAATCTTATAATGAATATATTATAATATAATGAAATGAGTGTAATATCAGTATTCATAAAATAATACAATACTATTAATAATAGAAACTTTGAATGCAAATATTACAACAAACTTGGGAAAGAAAAAAAATCTAAAGAAATTTCAAACTTGTTCATAAACATTTTGAAGCACCCAAAAATTGACTTTGCTGTTAACCTATCTCACTTGAAATTTTACGTGGATCACCAAAATTTTTTCGCAGATCACTGGTTGAAAACCACTGGTTTAGAAAACTAATTTATATAATTACTAGCATACCCGTGCCTAGCATTGCTCGGGCAGTTCGTGGTGTCGTACTTAAGTTTCTCTTTCTCTTAAATTATAACCTTTTACGGTGTCGTACTGAAGTTTCTCTTTCTCTTAAATTATAACCTTTTAGATAACCTTCAGGATTTTCTTCAATATATTCTGAAAATCTTTCCCATATAGACACATTTTTTATTTGAAATATGTGTCTTTTTGAATGTTCACTTCTCTATCTTTCTTTCTCTATTAGAATTCTGTCGATTTGTTCGAACTTCTATTGTTTCATTTTACCGAGCTAAATGCACTCGTTTAGCATCAGGAGTTAATTCACCTAGAGTTCTTTCTTTTTCGTGGCATTATGAAATTTATACAACCGTACGATAAACAAAAACCTTATTTCAAAACATGTGAAACAACAATTATAGTCTCAAACCAAGAGCATCAAAAACTACATGAATTAATCTCAAATGCAGATTATTCTACATAATAAAAACTTACAATAGTGATAATCATGAAATAAAATAATCACTGATTAAAAAAAGGTAATAGATTAAATAATAAATCAGTAGCAGCATAAATAATTTGATAATTTTTATAAAATTCTATTATTCTAAGTCAAATTGTTGCATTGCTATGACAATGACGGTTCGTTTCTCTACACATGGTAATGATAGTAACAATCTTAGGCTGAATTTCCTAATACCCCTTATCTTGCCTTATATAAGGTGTGTGAAAAAGTTCTCGCTGTTTTCCAATAGATGGCTCTGGATGTAAATGGTGATGCAATCTATCACGACGGAAGCGTCATTCTCTAAGCCTAACAATCTGTCAATAAGATTGCATCAAAAAATTAGTGATTTTTTTTCACAGTCATTTGCTGTTCGCACATAAAAATGTCGAATTTTGAACCGAACAAGCACCATTTGTGGGAAGCATTACTTTTTTGCTTTCATTTAAAGAAAACTGCAGCTCAAGCACATGATATGCTTGTGGATGCTTATGGTAAGTATGCTCCTAGTGAAACAACGTGCCGTGATTGGTTTCGCCATTTTAAAGACTGTGATTTCAAAGTTGAAGACCACGAACACAGTGGTAGGCTGAAATTGTTCAAAGACAATGAGTTGGAGGCTTTGATCGACCAAGACCCAAGCCAAACCCAAGAAAAGCTCGCCAAGTCATTGGGAGTAGATCGCACAACAATTGGAAGCGTTTGCACGCAATTGGTATGATTCAAAAAGAGGGATATTGGGTGCCACATCAGCTGAAGTTGCGTGATGTCGAACAGCGATTCATGACGTGCAAAATTTTGCTCCAACATCAAAACAGAAAAAAAAATTTTTGCACCATGTTGTTACTGGGGATGAAAAGTGGATCCACTTTAGTAATCCAAAACGCAAAAAAGTGTATGCCCGGCGTGGAGAATTCCTATCGACCTCAACAGTCACACAAGGCGGAACATCTACAGTGATAAAGTGATGCTGTGTAGTCTGGTGGGACAAGAAGGGTATTTTGTACTACGAGCTTCTACAACCAGGGCACACAAGTTAATGCTCAATTGTACGGACAACAATTGTTGCGTTTAAGCCAAGCGATCAAGGAAAAATGGCCAGAATACGCCAAACGACATGATAAGGTGATTTTCCAGCACGACATCTCACGGCCACATGTGGCTAAGTTGGTCAAGGACATACTGCAGGCGCTTGGTTTGGATGTTTTACCTCACTCGCCGTATAGCCCAGATATCGCTTCATCGGATTACCACCTCTTCCAATTGATGGCACATGGCCTGGCCAACCAGCACTTCTCGAATGACGCCAAAGTTCGAAAATGGGTCAACGAATGGATAGATTTAAAAGATGAGGAGTTTTTTCACAATGGCATTTCAACAGTTACCTGAAAGATGGGCAAAAGTATTGGCCAGCGAAGGACAATACATTCATTGATGTATTTATTTTCATTCTTTTTTAAATAAAGACTCTTTTTTCGAAAAAACAACGAGAACTTTTCCACACACCTTATAACTGAACATACATGCACAGGTATTTAGGTTTATATGTATAGATTATATATATATATATATGATGCTGCAAAGAACACATATTAAGCCTAACCAAAGTTTAATATAAGTACCATGTGGTCACTAAGCCTAATCAAAATTTAAGTATATTAGGTAAATAAAGTAATGTAAGCTATAATCAATAAAAAATTAGAGAAAGAATTAAAAAATACTTTAAAACCTTTTAATATGAAATCTTAAGTTCAATAATTTAACGAAATAATACACAGCACAATACTTGATATCCGCCATTAAAAACAGTCTCATTGGGTTATAATGGTCATGTGCAACAATCACATGTCCATTATGATCCAATGAGACTGCTCAGTTACTAAGGACACGATCATAGTAATCTAATGATATCACCAGCTAACATGTCACGTGATCATTGTAACCCAATGAGATTGATCAAATAGCGTTGATCTTCGTCTTTGATTGTTATCAAATAATTTACACCAATTACAATATATAAAATCAATTTCTAATAAGGAATAGGAATTTATGCAAGTTTATATATGTTAATATATAAACTTGCATAAATTAAGGAATTTATGCAAGTTTATATAGGGAATTTATCTGTTAAGGAATTTATGCAAAAAAATTTACAAACAAAAGTTATTTCATAAAAATCCATTCAGCCGTTCTTGCGTTATAACCAAACATATGCTCCCAGGCATTTCAGATTTATTATATATATAGATAACAAAATTAGGAACATTATATTTTGCACATATGTATCATCATATCTTGTAAATATATATTATAATATTTATATAATAGCCAGATGAATATATGCAGATGAAATTGTTAATTGCTATAGCAATATCATTATCACATAAAATTGCAGTACTGCATTATACAGTGTCCCAAAAGTAAGTACCTATTTTTGTGAAATAGGACACTTTTTAAAAAACTCAAGTCTATTAATGTTTATCATGTTTAAAATGTGCTAAAAGTGTACTAAATTTTATTTTTGTATGTACAGGGTGTTCCAAAATTTTTATTTTATGTTCCAGAATTGTGTAATATTTTGAACTAAATATGCTCATTTTTTAACAGCAATTCCCAAGAATATTCTTATTGCTCAACACTAATTCAACCATTATTATATTAAGAGGAATTAAAAATCCATTTACAGTTGAGTCTCTATAGTCTGACAGTGCAAACTGTCACACTGCCCATATGAAATTTTCAGGTCATTACTTGTCTGTGTACGAGAGAGAGAAACTGACAAACAAATTGTCAGTCGCTATTCTTTCATTGTACAGACGTTATAGTTGGACTAATTTTTAAGTTCAGTACATTGTTTACTGTAAAATAATGTTTTTATTTTATTAGTATTTGTTATTTATCTTTACATAATGTCACAATTCGAAAAAAGTGAAAAATGAAAACAAGACATTGACTGAGGTCAAAAAGGCAGAAATAATTAAGAAATTGACTTGGGAGAAAAGTTTAGTGATTTGGCTTCATTTTATGGTATTGGAAGGGCCATCATTTATGACATTAAAAAAAATTGGGACAAAATTGAGAGGTTTGTGAAAGATTTGAACAGCAATTGTGACAGGAAAATCTTAATAAACTGACCATATTCATTCGTGTAATTCCATTTTTTTCATTGAACATCCAATAATCTCACAAGCCCCGGAACCATATGTGTCAGATTAGGGAGACTCTAATGTACTTAAATTTTCATTAGATAAATGAAATGTTCATTCTCTGTTTTATTCTAATTAAACATTGAATACACAATTCTTCAATTATGATTCTTTCTACCATAATTTTTTGATGTTATTCAATTTATATATAGAAACTCTGACTTATGTAAAGTTTTGCAAAATGATCAACCATGCAAGTCAAAACATATATAAGAGCATACCCTATAGACAAGTAGTTTATCACAAAGATATAACAATAAAAATAGTTATAATGCCTTGGTCCAGTTCCACATATCATATTAATGGTAATTACACTTACTACCAATGGCATGTACATTATATAGAACTATTTACAACTCTATTGTTCAAGTTTACCATGTAATTTTTACATTGGTTTATCATGAATGTGATGCAGATATTGTGTTCTATAGTATAATGCAAATTTTTGCCTTCTAGTATCAAAGATTTGATTTATTATTATTATTTTTTCCTAAAGATCAGTAAAACTTACAATATAGTAAAATGATTGAAATCTTTATAAAATTCCATTTAATCTACATAAATACTGAACAGTGGGTGATCGGTTAACGAACAGTTCGGATAACGAACACTTTTTTGAAAGATTTTTATGTTCGGATAATGAACACTTCACAGAACAAACTGTGGAACCCACAGACGACCACTTTTTTGAAAGATTTTTATGTTCGGATAATGAACACTTCACAGAACAAACTGTGAAACCCACAGACGACCAAATGACAGATCAGCTGGACGGTTGTCCGCGGACTGACCGAATGACAGATCAGCCGGATGGCTGCGTGGTAAAATTGTGGCTGGATGGCTGCGTGTTAAAGCTGTGGCTTATCATTCTGGAGGATCCGGGGGTCCAACTCCTCTCGGATGGCTGCGTGGTAAAGCTGTGACTTACCATTCTGGAGGATCCGGGGTCCAACTCCTCCAATTTTAGGAGGGATCTGGGTCCAGACCATTGAAACCCATCCTTCAATCTTCCAGTTGACCACATCATGGGTATTGGTCAGCCTGTGATGATGGCGGCTCTAAAAAATCATGGGTGTTGGTCAGCCTGTGATGATGGTGGCTCTATAAGTAGCCATCATGGGTGTTGGTCAGCCTGTGATGATGGTGGCTCTATAAGTGACCACTCGCCAGTTAAAATATTCCATGAGGATAGTTCGGATTAACTAACCTAACGGAATGACAGGCTTAGGCCTTGTGCAATTAAAATGAACTCGGAGACAATGGATGAGAGAACAGTAGTTTTTCCCGATTAAAATGAACTTGGAGACAACTTAAACATCAAAGATTTATTAAAGAAGGTAAGAGAGAGATTTTACAATATTTTGATGTCAAAGATTTATTAAAGAAGGTAAGAGAGAGATTTTACAATTTTTTGGAAATTTTTTCGTCTGAAGAACAGTAATTTTTCCTGATTAAAATGAACTTGAAGACAACGTAAACAAATCAAACATTATTAAAGAAGGTAAGAGAGAGATTTTACAATTTTTTGGTCTTAGAATATTAAGAAGGTAAAAGAGAGATTTTACAATATTTTGGTGTTAGAATGGCACCCTAAGTTAGAGAGAGATTTTACAATTTTTTGGTCTTAGAATGGCACCCATACCAGATTGGAGAGATTTTACAATTTTTTGGTCTTAGAATGGCACTCATACCAGGTTAATTTTACAATTTTTTGGTCTTAGAATGGCACCCATACCAGGTTGATTATTAAAACAAATCAAAGATTTATTAAAGAAGGTAAGAGAGAGATTTTAGAATTTTTTGGTGTTAGAATGGCATCCATACCAGGTTAAGGTCAACAGGTTTAGAGATCTCTACCATGATGATGCTATTAATCACTTCCGAAAAATCCTTAAAAAGAGAGAAAAGCAATCAATATTGGACAGATTCTTTATCAGAGAGAAAAGCAATCGATATTGGGCAGGTTCTTTATCGGAAAATAAACCTATATAGATGAAAATGCAAGACTATGTATGTATATATTATTGTTATTACATAAAATGAAAATTCAAGACTATGTATGTATATATTATTGTTATTAGTTATAAATAAACATAAATAAAAAATTATATAATTTCTTACTATGTTGTTTTGAAACATAAATAAAAAATTATATAATTTCTTACTATGTTTTTTTGGGTCTACAGAACAAATTAATCAAATTCCCACTAAAACCTATGGTAAATCGATGATCGGTTAATGAACAATTTGGATAACGAACATTTTCTTGGAACGGATTATGTTCGTTAACCGATCACCCACTGTATATTGAATTAGTATTCAATACATTCAAAGTAAAAAATGATTATTTACAATTATAATAAAATCTTTTAAATCCTTTTTTAAAATTAGAGTTCTTCACTTTTTGCTGTTACAGTATAGAAGGGCTATCCAATTATAATGAACCCGAGGGCCATAGCCGTGTTTACTAGAGAGATGGAGGGCCGCAGTTACAAAAAGGGGGAGGGGCTTTGGAACTTGATACGCTATTGTCTCAAAACAAATGGAACGTAAAAATATAACACTTTTTGGTAACCAAATTTATTTCCAGATTAACAAACTTTATTACAAAATTATATTTATCATATTGCATACAATAAACATGTTAACAAAAAGTTATAAAATATAAACAGTTAAAAAATATAAAAATTGTATGTATGTGCATATTTAATGTGATAAATGAGGGCAGGCAGCAGCATTTACAAGGGCTGGATATTTACATCCATTCCTGTTGTAGCTAGCCGCAGAATATATAAGAGAGAAGAATCTCCAAGGCAGGTTTCGAATAGATTCTTAACTATTTTCATTTTAGAAAATGCACTTTCACACAAATAAGTACTACCAAACATTGATATTACTTTCCAACCAAAATCATAAAAATTAGGAAAACATTCACTAAACAAAACAGTTTACTCAAGTGATTTGTTATGAAAAAGTCCCACCGCTACTAATATATTTAATAATATTTATAATATAATATTTTCCCAGTGCTACTAATATATTCGATTTTCATTTTCTATTTTACGTTTTTTTCTCACTCATTTCACAAATGCAACGAACTCATAGTAAAATAAAAATAAAATTAAAACAGAATCTCACAACGGTCACATAATCACTGAAATGGTGAGTGTTAGAAACTAAAAAGTAACTAATATACAGTCACAATTCAAAACTTTAAACTGAAATAGCTAAAACTAAAATTGACATGATTGAAAATGTTATAAAATGTAATGACACTGATAGCTTATTCATCATTAAATAATTACTAATAATTAAGAAACACTGAGTTAATATAATTCAATTTTAGGATTCTTTTTGTTAATCTTTATGATTAGTAATCTATCTACTTTTAAAAAGTAATATTTAAAAGTGAAAAAAACATTAAAGTAATATTATATCACAAATCATGAAACGCTCGCGGGCTGCACAAAATGGATTGGTGGGCCGCCTTTTGGACAGCCCTGGTATAGAGCAACTATTAATTACTGCTTTTTCAATAATTAATTACAAAGTTAGGAAATATATAAGGGTAATTTCTGTTTCATTATATGAAATAAATCTTCTGAATTTTTAAGAATTAAAACTTAAAATTTTATTCACTTAGATCAAAAATTACCAGATTGATTTATGTAAAACAACAAATAGATCAAATTATGTCATAAAACACTGGTCCATGGCAAGTTTCACTGCCATGGACTGGTGTTGCCCATTGAACAAAACTTGTTTGAAGAGCTTTTCCTTGTTTATCTAATTGGATATCATTGCAATCTTTCTGCCTGGGATTGTCAGTCAAATGAATTGTGGCACTGTTTGGGATATTATCTTTCTTCTTTGCACTTGTCTTTTGTTTCTTGTTCTTGTTTTGTTTATGTCAGTTTGGATGTTTTGGATGTTTCCTTATTGACTTTGGTTCTTTCATTTTAATTAATTTTGCCACCTTGTTTTCAGGAGGACTTTGGCTTTTGCTTGGCCTCTGGCCTTTTCTTCCATTTATAGTTTGGTTCTTTTACTCCTTGTTTTCAGAAGAACATTTGTTTTGCAGTTTTTTTTTGCCTCTTCCTTTTGTTTTCTCTGTTTTTGTTATCATTTGATTCTCAAGGAGACTTGGTCTTCTCATTTTTTTTTCTATCTTAGTCCAGAGACTTAGGGTAGTTTCTCTTATTGTCTTCCTAATTTTCCTTTGATTGCAAGTTCATCTGTTTATGTTTTCACTATATGGGATATTTGAGGTTTTTTTATTCTTGCTTGTTTTCTGTAGAACTTTTTGTTTTATTTATCCTATATCTTTTGGTAATACAAACTTCAAGGGAACTTAATCCAAACAAATTTAAACTTTCAAGCCAAATTTTAGCCCTTGAAACTATAATTATTATATATATTACTAGCTGTAATACCCGGCGTTGCCGAGTTTTGTTTATAAATCATATATTAAAAATAATTATTGAAAAATAATCATTAACATGCAATATATTGTATATATAATCATACAATAAACAATGCTCCAAATTCAATATCATTTTTCTCTTGTTATTGTTTGTTTATATTTCCTTTAAAAATTAAATGATTAAATATTCAAAATTTGTTCCTGTATGAAAACACTTGTATTAAATATATAGAAATATCTTTTATTATACAACAAACAAACACGTATTAAACAACCGCTTTGCAATAAAAAAGTGAAGCACCCGCTTGGTCCTATGTTGCATAGTACAGTGATCTCAAACTCACGGTTCGCGGGCTGCATCCTGCCCGCAAAGTAATTTTGTATTCCCCAAGATATTTTAGATATTTGTTTAAATACATATTAATCAGAAAATTATTTCAATTTAATGTTAACAAAATAATAACCTAAAGTAGGGGTGGGCAACCTCCGGCCCGCGGGCCACATTATTTTATTATATCTAATACCAACGCTATGTATACTTACATATCTGTACCTTCTGTTTTTTAAATAAATACTATTATTATCAATTGTTTTTGTTTTGGCCCGTGGCCCACCATAAATTTTTCTATATGGCCCCCTACAAAAAAGGTTGCCCACCCCTGATCTAAAGTTTTAAAGCATACTCTACTCAACCTACGCTGTGCTATCAGTAACTATTGAAAAAATAAAATATTTTCCTTTCACTGTATTTTTGTTTAAAAATATTCGGCCTTTGTTTCCTTTCGAACTGTGCATTCGGCCCGCTCTCAATTTGAGTTTGAGATTACTGGCATAGTACAAAAGGCCATGCACACATGCAAAAAACCAGCACTTTTTTAACACGTGCTTGGCTCTTTATTTAATTTATCCAAGAATTTAATTATTTTGCCCATGTTAAAAACAGGCATGGCCATTCAGGAAATGCTGGACACTGATTTTTTATGTGAATGTGTGGACAATATTTAAATTTTTACATATAATTTATATTATTATAATGCTTGGTTGAAATACATAATTATATCATGACCATGATGTGGCATAAGAATAGATTTGACAATAAAATGGAAATTTTCTATATGCTATGTATATTATTTCTGTGTGTGCTAGTTTAAGTATTATTTGTTTATTAGCTAGAGAGAATCCATAAATTATGTCACACTTTAGGAGTAGATTTGAGATGTTAAATGATGTAAGGGGGAAGAATTCTGTAAATTATGACTAACAATGTTTTAGTTATTAAATAAAATATAAAATATTTATGCGTATTTGTTAGAGAAATAAAGACTAATGTAATATGTAACATTTGTTATAAAATAGGTCTGGCCAATCCAAATTGTTTTTCCGATCAGCTTGGAGAAAAATATTATAATAATCACGCATAGCACTACAAAAAATTTCGAAGGGGGAGAGACTCAAAATAAAATGCAAAGTGGATTAATTTCATTTAAAATTACAACAAATAAAAAATTTGTATATATTACTGCTTTTTGTGTGATTTTAAATATTACTTATTATTATTACATAATATTGGATAAACATATAAGTCTAATAGTTTACGTCTTGATGAATAATTATATAATTTCTTTGTGTGATAAAATATAAATATCAATAAATTTCATCTGAGATATATGTCAGAATCATAATTATGGATATAGAACAGGCTTAACTGCAAATTCAGCATAAAATTTCCTTTAAAATAAAACATCCAATGAAAAGGTATGATATAAAGATACTGATTGAACACAAATTGATACTGAACAGTATCCTGTATCATAATCAATAATAATTGTATTGGCTAAATAATTATGTAAAAATCCAGTAATAGTAATGCAGGTAAGTTATCTGTTGCCCCTTACTTTCACACTTAGCGCCATCTATTGGTATTTATTGTCATAAAATAAATAAAAATTGGGCCCCCTAGGGCCCTAAAAAAGGGCCAAATAAAAAAAAGGGCGACGTAGGGACATGCCCATACTGATACTGAACAAAATTCTATATCATATTCCTAAATATCTTTTTTAGATTTTAAATAAAAAAAGTTTCATACATATATACATCCATACATACATAATCTGTATTTTATAAGTATATAGATTTCTAATCATTAAAATATTCCGTTATAGTTTCAAGGGTTAAAATTTGGCTTGAAAGTTTAAATTTGTTTATATCTTTTGGTTTCTTGATTGTATTGCCTTTGTTCTTTTCTATCTTCTTCATTTGATTCTTCTTGTTTGAATGTCTCTTTGTTGGTGTTATGTTTCATTTATGCTCCTTTTCTGTCTTCTGTTTTGTTCTTTTATTTCTGTTTGAATATAACAAAGTTTTAAAATAGCTAAAGAGGATTTTTAATAAAATCAAAAGTGCTACTACATTTAGAATCTTTTTATTTATTTACATACATAATTAATTTTCCTGCCATAGTGCTATTTATGTTAAATTTATATTTCTCTGACAGTGCATAAAACAAAATATCAAAATATTTCTGTTTGCTCTATATTCTAGTTTTAACATGTGCCTTCCATCCTTGTCTTCTTGGTAATCCAGTGATATTCTTCCACATTGTGCTATTTACATTTCTTTTATTATAAATTAAAATGAAAATCAAAAACATTTACAGACTACATTTCTTTTGTTTCTTATATTTAGGTTTTAAAATTGATATCACTTAGTTGTCAATGGAATTGCCATTACAGTATTTTCTCTTTTTCAACTGCTTCAACAATACCAAATTTTATTTTATTGTCTTACCTCTGTCTGCTAAGATGTTCTGAGATACTCCTGTTTGATTAGGTTGCCTATGCATTTATTAACAATCTTTCCTTTTTCTCTTCAGTTTTCTTGTGTTTAAATGTAATATGACTGACTTACATCAATGCCTTTTAATTAGCACTATTCTACATAAAATAATAAAGATTTAGATAATATAAAATACAGTCAATAGGGTGAACTTTGGACCAGCGGGGGTAACTTTGGATTACCATGTAAATATGCAGTATTTCTTTGTTTGTACTTTTTACAGATTAGATATAGCCTCACTAATTTTTTTTATAACATACTATAGTTATATTACTACTGTCTGTTGATTAGCTTAAGTCCCAAAATACTTTACAAAACTTTCACCAGGCTTCACAAGAACACCTATTGAGAACCATGTGTCTCAACTGGTATATTTAACTTAAAATTACAGATATTTACCGATTAAAATGTACTAAATAACTGTATAGAGTTGATTCTTATGAAACTAGTGTGCATGGCATTATAAATATATTGATATAAAGAGAAATTTGCATATATGTTGAAATATGTCTGAATTATGGACAACTTTGGACTGGGTGAAAGGGTAACCTTCTGATTTAATTTCATTTATTTTCAAGTCAGTGCATTATTTTAGCATAATTAGTTTATTATAATCATATATTAGATGAGTGCTAGTCAAAATAAATGAAAATTAACTTTATATAAAAATTAGATTATAAAATATAAAAACAACAAAACTCATTGTGGTAGGACAATATTATGTGAAAAAATTTGAAATTTTTAAGTATGAAAAGTAATTTTTTTCTGGTCAAATAACAGAAGTCTTTCACCAAAATAACAATCTAATATAAGTAAATGTCTAACTAGTAGCTATATACAAACCTTTAAAATATGACATGGTCATTCCTATTAACAGTATAGGACAATTCAGTATTGGGGTTGGGGATAGTTAGGGAAATGGAAAACTGTAATGAACTTTTCAGTTATAGTAAATTTTGCTATGATTAAAATTTAAATTACAGGTAGACCTCACATCTAAGTTTAATTCTTCAAGTAAAAAAAATTAATGGTTTCAGGGATAAAATACCATGAAAAAACTTTTTTTTAATAGTAAAAATAGATTAAATAAAGTGATCATAATGAAATTACAGTTTTTTTAATAGTAACAAAAAATGTACCCTATTTAATACATTAAAAAATTTCTGGATCCAGCTAGGTAAGGCAATTTTTTTCTCATAATCATATTTGTTAGAACATAAACATAATCATATTCACAGTTGTCCTGGACTTCAAATATGCAGATATAAATAAATTACAATTGATTTTTAACACATGATCCAAAGTTACCCAATTATAAAGGTAACTTTGGACCATAATAAAATAGCATGATATTGCTAAATAATACAAATTCCCTTTATAATTTATATAAAAGGCATAATTTCAATGAATATAAATTCCAACAGTTCATGTATGAATTCTTTTGAAGTATATTTAGATGGTCAAATTTTGAAAAAAAGCTAAAAAGTGGTCCAAAGTTCACCCGATTGAATGTAATTGATTAAAAATTATAAGTCTTCTTTAAGGCATAGTACATATCCTCCTGTATACATCTTATGAGCCCCTTGATACTCCTCATGAGTTGAAACAGGATCAACTATAGCTTTGACTCTCACTTAAAAAGTGTATCAAAAATTGAACATCTACAAATAGAGTCAACTGGAATGTTAAAAAAGAGAGTTCAATAGGCCTAGCTTAGATTCTCTTGAAAAACTGGAAATATGGGACCCACAATTGAATCTGGATCCTCAAAAGTGATTGCTTTATCATGAAGCATTCGACAAACTTGACAAATGCTGGAAGAAAGTATTCTTATATAAGTATAAAAAGCATTGCACAGAAATAAAGTAGATTTAGCTGTACATTTTTTTTATAAATGAAAATGAAAATCAAAAATATTTGCAGATTATATTACAGAAATAATTAAATTTAGAGAAAAAAATGACGTATCATTCAGAATATGTCATATAATTCAGGTTATAAAAATCAATTATAAACAAGGAAGATTATACAATAAATATGCATAGAAGAATAATAATACTTTAGTAAATGATCAGTAATTCACAAACATATTTTCTATTTTTACAATATAATATTTATTAGTTTATAATATTTTGCATGTTTGTTACCATTGTATTCAGACTCAAAAAATTATAATACCAATGGAAATAAAAATTTAATTTTAGATATAAATATTATAGGTAGATGCCTTTTTTATATATTAAAAGAAAATTAATATAAACTATATACATACATAAAATATTTTTAATAAATTAAAAATTTGAAAATATTATTTTTAAAATAAAAAAAGTTCTTACTTTTGCTTCTTCTATAGTTATAAAAGCTTTCAAATTTGCCAACCTGATATTTTCTTTGTTTTCCAAGTTGTACCTAACATTTGGTTTAAGTAATATCTAAAAATTTAGATACAAAAGAAAAAAAATAAGAAGAAAATATAAAATTTTAAAATAAACAGAAATTTTTTCTTAGAGATTTAATATAATATTAAATGAACTTTTTTTAAATTAAAATTAAAAGTTATTTTATTATCAGTTATATAGAGATGATAAAAATTACATTTCAGTTGAGTACTGAGATTTGTATTATAGAATATGTAAATATTATATGTCTAATAGTCTAATGTATAAATATTAAAACTATTTTAAGCATCAACATTAATCAAACTTTTTTGTTTAAGTGCCAAATAAATAAATTTAATGAAAAGAGTGTGTCATATCATAAAATCATGTCATCACAATTATTTTTTAATAGTTAATGGCACAATATACAAAAATAGTTAAATATATCTTTGCATGTTATGTAAATGAAAAATAGAAAAGCGAATGTTACTATACATTATTTAATTAATATATAATTAAAATTGATGCTGCAAACTATAAAAGGATATTTTAAAGAGAGATGTTCAAATAAATATGATTTTTTTGTTGCTTGTTAAAAAATGTTTTCAGTCTTTCTAAGAGATCTGCTTCAATATACCTACTTTTTAAAAATGAATACTTTAGAACAGCTTTTCTCAACCTGCGGCCCGGCAAGCTTTTATGTGTGGCCCGGAACACAGAGTAATGAATTTAATAAAAGCACGGAATTCTTCTCTCACATGAAAAAAAATAATAAAAATTCCGATATTAAAAAAATTTTTAAATCTGGAAAAATTATAATTTTCCTAATTTACTAGGTCCTTCCTGATGCACTCATAAAATTTTTTCGATGTGATACCAGCTGGTTGCCGACTGCTCATATAGCATGTTGTGGCCCTCTTAATGTAGCAAACAAATGTGTGTGGCCCAGGAAAAAAAAGGTTGAGAACCACTGCTTTAAAACCTAACATTTGGTTGTAAAGTGGTTCTACATTTTAGAAAATTATGTATATTGAAGTGGGATCTCTTAGAAAGAACAAAAACGTTTTATAATAAAAAACTATTCTATTATAAGTACTGATGTCTATGTGAAAAAGTAATAAAAAACAGGAATTTTAAAATCTTAGCAATACAATGATCATATATTATTATAAATGAGTACAATCTCTAATATACCAGTAATTATCAATAAAATTTTAAACCCAAATGCAAATTTGTTCTATGAGAATGTTTTGCATTGTATCAGAAAATGTTAAGTCTAATCCAGCAATTTTCAACCTATGGTACGTATACTACTGGTGATACGCAATGGACTTACAGGTTGTACATGAAAGATAAATTATTTTTGAATAATTATATTTAAATAATTTATTCAAATAACATAAAACTGGTATAAAAAAAGAAATTAAAACTATATCTTCATTATATCAATTATTGCCTTTGTCAGCTCTTTGTCATTGACAAAAATGTCCAGACTTATTACATTCTAGATCATCATTTTAGTGCCATACTGTGCAATTGCCAGCAAATGGGTTTTTATGCTGTCTTTATAGGTTAGTTTGGAGTTTGCTATAGTAAGAATTGGTATGAATGCTCAGTCCATGACATGCAATGTTAAATTACAATTCAAAAACACTGTTTTTATTTCTTCATACAACCAGAAAAAGTGCTACAATCACAATTTTTCAACTTAGAATCTGATGTCATGTTTGGAAGATTTTAAAAATTATACACTTGTAAATTTTTTGATTAGGACAAAGTACAATTTTTAAGAAATTGCAGATAAAGCTATCAAATTTTTAATGCATTTTGCAGCAGATTTTCAACAATGTCATATTTAAAAACAAAATACAGTATAGAACAAAATTAATTCTTGAGCCTGATATTAAAAACTGTATTTTGCAAAACAAAAACTCAAGGTTCTCATTAATTTTAATTAAAAAGTTTTTTTATAATTTTTTTGATTGTTTTTTTATATAGTATTTTTATGTAATAATTTTGGAAATGCTAATAATAATAATAGATATTTTGTTTCTAAATAAATTAAATATTTAACTTTTATTACGGTAATTATGTTTTGGTTACCAAAAAAATTAAAATAAATATTTTTTATTTATCTACCTATTTTTTTATATTTTTGCTGAAATTTTTTAAAAATAGTGATAGTACAGATAAATTTTGTTATTCTTTGGATAGTATGCAGAAGCCAAAAGGATGAGAATTGCTGGTCTAATCAATGGATGAATTTGAAATCAATATTTGAAGAAAATTATTTAATTCTTAAATAATAAATAAAGCAACAATGATTTTATATGTTTATTATTGCATTTGGCTTAAATTTTTAAAATTTTTTGATACTAATGCCTTGAAAATTCAAAACTAAATTTCAAGGAAGAAACTAAATAGATAATAGTTTAATAACAGATTTATAGCTGGCATTATTCTATTTATTTTAATGCTTTTGGAATGTTTAAAACAAATAAAATAATGATGACTTTCTGGAACCAAAGAACTGACTGGATATTTTTATATTAAAAACAATTCTCATTAATTTAAAATTTTTTCATTTGAAATTAATGGGAAATGAGTTTGTTTTTTGAATTTTTGCCAAATAGTTTTTAAGTAATGCATTATCTTTATAAAATGAGAGATATCTTATAATAATTTTTAATTTCCTATATATAGAATATGTTTAAATATTAATAACTTACTCTGCCTTTCCATGTTTTATTTCTACTACCAACATCGTATATTAAACAAGAATATTTGTCTACTTCAATAACAGCATGATGTCTGGATAATACCTAAATTAAATAAATCTTATTATATTAACCTGATGATGATTTATTTACAAACATAAATTACATAAATAATAAATAGTCCTGATCAGCAAAATTTATTAAATTTATTTTTCTGATCAGAATTATTTTTTATTTGTGTATTTATCGATTTACTAACAAGAAATATATCATGGATCATTATTTCATTTAATTAAAATAAAACAATTAAAAATGTTATTACAATAAGTGAAATCAAATTTAAAACTGATAATATTTTTAAATATTTATCATTTAAAACTATATTATTAAAGCTAATTCAAAGTTTTATGATAATTTTCAAATTATTAATTAAAAAAAGCTAATTTGTCAACTTTAGATTAAGATTAAATAATTTGTTCATTAAAATTATAAAAAAATATATATTAGGAAAGTGCTGTCAGATAAAAAAATTTCATCTTCATTTTATTTGAAATGTTAAAAAAAATGTAATTTTTTTAAGTGTAATTAATTAATTTTTTTTAAATATATTCAAGAATACTTAAGCACGCACACGCGCACAAATAAACACGATGAATTACTTTTATATATTTTTAATTACGGATAAATAAAGATTTCACTAGTCGTACGAATAACCATGAGAGTCACTGTATATAAGTATATATAACCTGATTGATTACTCTTAAAATTATATATCCTGTTTAATACTGTAAGTTTATAATTATTATTCCGATTAATGACATTCATCGAAAAGGAAAACATCCTGTAAACCTAAAAATAACCACTTATATAAAGTATAAAATAACAATTTTATCATCTTATTTCATACCTTTATTTTTGACTCACCTGATATAACTCTTTCAATTACTAATATAAAGATTTATGCTTTTCCTTTATAAATCATAAAAATCAGACTTTTGCGAATTTCATGGCAAATTATTATAAGTAATGAAGTTTATCACAAGTTTATTATTCACAGAACAGCACTTCAAACAGCATTACTCAAGAAATCGCCATCACGAATATTCAATTGTAAACAAGCCTATGATTTGTCGCAATTATAAATGACAACATATAAAGTCCAATCAAATAATTATTTACAGATAGTTAAAATTTATATTTCCTTTTTAAAATCTATTAAAAATTAAAATTTTATTTAAAAATATGAAAAATAATATCTATAAAATAAATAAAATAATGAATTTTTGCTATTACAGTATTGCACATATATATAATATAAATATTGTACTATATAGATAGTATGCAGCAGAATACGCAGTCAATGCTGAATATTGATATTTAATCAGTACGCACTGGCCACTTACGATTATAAAAATATCTAAACACTTCCGTATCGGTTATTAAATAGTATAACTATATAAGCGGTTAAATTAATTAATTTTAATACAAATTCTATCATTAACTCATAATATTGGACTCGAAATTATATTATATTGCCACTGTGTAGACTGTTGATAAAATAGTTGTTATATATTCATTAGAGCAGCGGTTCGCAACCAGTAGTACGCGAGACATGACTAGCGATATACCCTCTAAATGTCACGCAATTCGCGGGCAGTCCCGCATTTCCTGAAGAAAATTCTATCATTAACTCATAATATTGGACTCGAAATTATATTATATTGCCACTGTGTATATAGTAGACTTGATAAAATAGTTGTTATATATTCATTAGAGCAGCGGTTCGCAACCAGTAGTACGCGAGACATGACTAGCGATATACCCTCCAAATGTCACGCAATTCGCGGGCAGTCCCGCATTTCCTGAAGCAATTCCACTGTCCTGCCCGCGATAGCCAAATGCCACGCTTTTCGGCCTTTTTGCTTTGTTATTGTCGTTAAATCTGATAAAATATTTATTAAACATTATACTTATACTGTTTAATATTGATGTCGGTAGTCACCACACTCACCAGTCAACTGCTAAATGGCACGAGAATAGAAACCAATGAAGTTCGATAGCTCTAGCTATGTATGCGCTTTCTGGCATGGAACAAAATGGCTACAGAGAAAGAAAAGCCTAAAGCACGTAATCATAGGTAAACTAAATTTGATCTGAAATGGAACAAAGAGTTCCGATGCAACAGGAAGGACAGAAATAGTGACTTTCATGCCTTTTGCACTATTTGCTGCAAAAAATTTGAAATCGAGCACCAAGGAAAGCGGGACATTTAGCGCCATGTGACCGGGCCTGAACACGTGAAGAAACAGTCATTAATAAAATCAAGAGAACTCCGGAGCGCACTGAACAATGAGATACTATCAAACATAGTGTGTGCAAAAATAAACAAATTTTTTAAAGAAGCATGTTAAAACATGTTTCTTTAGAAAATTGTCAGTGCACTGACAAAATGTAAGTCAGTTATATGGATGTATAATAAAGTGCATACAAATTCGAAAAAATGAACGTATTTATAGATTATATATCAACAACGAAAAATAAATGATTTGTCCAGCAAAAGAAGTGTGAGACCTTGGAGGGTGTACTAGCGGTACGTGCATAATCTTGATTTCCTATTTGTATATGAGGCATATTTTTATTGGTGGTACTGAAATTTTTGAATTTTGATTTTGGTGGTACATTGCTTTAGAGGAATCATCAAATTATCATTAACCATAAATTGCATAGTTTTAAAATTGGATTCATTGTTCACGTGTTTTAATTCTTATATAAAATAGTAAACGTAATTATTAAGTAATTTAGGCTGGCTTCCTCCAAAAATTTTTCAGAAGGGGCCCGGACCCGATTTGTTGAATTCCATTATCCACATGACGAACATGATGACAACTGACTCCAGAAGAGCTGTGGGCAGTCTGTGGTTAACAATGGAATGCCTCATAACTTTAGTATCCACGGGTGGAAAGCGACATTAAATTTCACAAGAAAAAATAAATTAACTAGTACAGTATAACTTAATTTTTGTGCAGTAGAATAATATTTACAAATTCAAGAAAATATTGTGATTGCATATTAATGTACTGATTATTAAATATTTTTAATATCAGTCCAGTATTTAGTATATATGTATATACCGATATGCATTTAAAATACAGTGGATTCCGCTTAATTGGGACACGTCGGGACTAAGCCATTTTGGCCCACTTAAGCGGTTAAGCGGCTGTCCCAATTAAACGAACTAATAATAAATTCTAAAATAAAATATGTAATACGTTGATAAAAATAATTAGGCAAAAAAATAATAAATAGGTACCTATTTTAATGCTTTATTAAAATAGGTACCTAATTATTAGCTTTTTATTGATCTCCTCTAACTTCTTCAACACTGGGCCGCTGATATTTATGCCTCGCCCGCCAACTATAGAAATATATATATATATATAAAGATAAAACTAAGTAATTTAAATAGATCAATTATTCAGAATATTAATTATATATTACTTGATTATTGATAACAATATCACATGATTTGTCTCTTCCAATAGAATTTGCTCCTATAAAAATTTTATTCATTATTAGAATTTTAAAATTTAATGTAATCAAATGAATTCAAATATTTTAAAAATAATAAAAAAGAGAAGAAAATATAAAATATTCTGAAATATCAATAATGTTTGATACTGATTTTATTTAACTTTATATTTGAATAAACAAAAAGTTTATTCAGTACAAAGTCGAAAGGATAGTTTCAGAAAAAGTTTTATGTTAAAATTATCTATAAGTCTCAAATATTTAATAAGACATAAAGGAAATTTATTATATTTTTACAAATGATTTATTTTTAAGATTAATGTATATGTATTTTAAATGTTCTTAATTACAGAATTATAAAATGCTTCTCTTATGGTGATTACAATATAATAATAATTGTGCACTTATATTTTGAAAATTAAGTATTTTTAAAAATTTCCTAAACACAAATTTTTCACTCTTCTAAATAAACAGAAATAACATTGGACAAAATGAATCAAATTTTTATCATCATTTATCTATCACTCACATTAGTTACAAGCAAGTGAAAAGAACAATGAATTATGTTATTTAAGAATTTAAATAAGATAATTCAAATTATAAATGCATATAAAATTATAACTTTAATATAGTAATATAAAATAAAAATAAAATTATAACATAAAATATATCATTGAAAGATATATATATATATATAGTAAGATAATACAGGTAGAGTTCTCAGTTTAAAAATTCCTGGATTTACGAGTTTTTTCAAATATAAAGGGTCAAAAACGTCAAGAATATGAATGTTAATTAACTCCATCTTTTGTATGCTGCTAATTTGAAATAAAACTGCTTTAGTGTTTAGTTTTTACAAAACTAAACAGTAAAGCAGAAAACAGTTTAATATTCTTAAAAACATCATTATAACTACAATTATGAAACACTTTTGGTAGAATCACCCTCCTTGGCATAACTTACAAACGAAATGAAGCATTTCAACATTCTATTACAAATTTAAAACAGCACATTATCATGGCAATAGTGCATAACATAAAAAAATCTAATAATCAAATGTTACCACAGTTACAATCATTACTTTAGAAACTACAAAAAACATGTGTTAATCTTAAATATCTACTAGAATTTCAAAAAATTAGCATAAATTGCTTAAAAAATTAATTAGGTGCATAAGTTAGACATATAGTCCTACAACTATTAGATAAATATATATAATATGCATAACATAAACCATATTTATAACAATCAAAGGCTGTCATATCATTAATGGTATCAGAGTTCAACTTATTCACAATTTCCCACGTCTTAATTTTCTTTTAAAATTTCAGAACTCTCCCATTATAATTTTCTCTAAATCCTTAATTATAATATCAATCAAAGGCTGTCATATCATTAATGGTATCAGAGTTCAACTTATTCACAATTTCCCACATCTTAATTTTCTTTTAAAATTTCAGAACTCTGCCATTATAATTTTCTCTAAATCCTTGATTATAATAAATTACTTTTTTCTGTTATCAATATTCTCAGCATATTTATCTCACTCAACAATAGTATCATAATAGAGCATTCTTTATACCAAGGCCATCCTTCCTAATCCATTCTTTGTTCTTTAATCATTTAATTTAACAATCTGACTGTATAACTAACATAAAATTCTTTTTTCTCTAAATTTCTACTGACAACTAAAATTTTGTAAACCCCAGGGCTATTACCTGATGCTATGAAATCTCTATCATTCCTCAGTAAATTAAGCAATGCACTCCTGATACTGAGTATCAATTTCTTCAAATTGCAATCTCAATTTTTCTCCTATACTTCAAAGACATAGGATTTATGTTTAAAACATATGATAAACCTCCTTATCCTCACCTTGTAATCAAAAATGCTTCAGCTTTCCATTCTGAAAGACCCAGATTGAATTTCAGGTTCTTGTTGGAATTTGAGCTTGCTTGTTGAGCCCTATCTCCCACATTTCAGCTGATTACTCTACAGTGGTAGGCAACTTATTGAAGCCTATGATTTAGTGCTCTGCCTATGGAAAGTAGCAATATCTGTTTTATATATATCTGTGGGTCGGAGGTATAGGACACCATGTCACATTTACTACATTTTACAGGAGAGCAGTTTGAAGTTGTTTTACGTTGTTCTCCCTTATGGACTTGGTGTTATTTAAAAGCACCGTCACTCCAACAATTATTGATGTAGGACATAGTGTTGTATACCTGTGGGTAGAGGATGAGAAACTCATATGATTGTGCCAATAATCTCATTTTGGCCAAAAATGGACATAGTGCCCTATACCTCCGGCCCACAGATATATAAAAAAACCAAATCAAGAGAACAGGCTGGATTTTGAAAAATCTATTTGATGATGGATCATATACAGTCAATTCTCGTTATTCATGGATTCCGTATTCATGTATTTAACTATTCGCGAAAATTTATTTGTAACCACAAAATCGATATTCGTGGAACTTTTGTGCTTATTCGTGGACTCCGCTGAGAGGCCACAGATATATAAAAAAACCAAATCAAGAGAACAGGCTGGATTTTGAAAAATCTATTTCATGATGGATCATATACAGTCAATTCTCGTTATTCACGGATTCCGTATTCATGTATTTAACTATTCGCGAAAATTTATTTGTAACCACAAAATCGATATTCGTGGAACTTTTGTGCTTATTCGTGGACTCCGCTGAGAGGAGAAAATACTGTTACCAATGTAAACTCTCTCTCTCTAATAAAGGAAGTTGTTTGTTACTAAATGTAGTCTCTGAATCAGTTTGCCAGAAAATTTCTCATTACGGTACCTATCCTTGTTCACTCCACAGACCGCAAAAAGGTCAAAAGCCTGTTCATATCGTCACAGGTTGGGGACCTGTGACAATAAAGGAAAGATAAAAGAATGTGTCTCTATGCTTGAATGCAGCCTCAAATTTAGGCGTCTAACTTACTGCGCATTTGCTTCTTATGTCAAAATTTTAGATCTGAAGCAAAAAGCAACACAGACAAGGCTGATGCAGTTTTTCAATGCAGTTCAGAAAAACAATGTGTCAGCTGTCACAGCAAACATCTTACAACATCAAAAAATTATCCATCGAAAATAAGATCTTATTTACTACATAGTTAATGTTTTAAAAAACTAAAGATTACTGTAATTATTTATAAGTAATGTAATACATATTAAATAAGGTGTCTGTAAACAGAAAAACACACACAAACCAAGTATGAAAATGTTGGGAAGAAAGATGCACAGGAACCTAACTATATTTCCCATAGGCATAATGGTTCACTATTCACTAATTCAATATTCGTGAAGAATTTACAGAACATAACTACCGCAAATAGCAAGAATTGACTGTATACATTGTCAACTAATTGAAAGAAAAATGTAAAGAATATCATATCCCACTTTGTATGGCATTCATAGATTACAAGAAAACATTTGACTCAGTATCTGCAGGGGCAATACTAATGGCACTAAGTAACTAAGGAATAGACCAAAAATACATAGAACTATTGCATATTATCTATGAGAAAAAATCAAATTAGAAGACATAATGATAGCATTTAGAAGTAGTAAGTGGCATTTAGTAGTAGTATTTGGAAGGCCACATAGCTTGCTATATGGCCTGCCAAACACTGATAATTGTTGAACAAAGACAATTACAAAGTGACAACCAAGGCAAGGGCATCCTATCAGGCAATACAAATGATAGAGAGATGATATAAGAAAAGTAATTGATTTCCACTGGATATAGGTTGCATACAATAGATACATGTGGAAACAAAAACAGGAGTGAAAGAAATAAAAATGCTAATGATGAAAGCTAATGCAATTCATAACTGTTTAATGTATTACATAATTTTTAAAAATTTCTCCATATTTCCTTCTCCTTTGCTTTAAAAATATCAGTTTACATTAAAATTATTTCATTCAGCATGGCAAAAACAAATATGAGCTAATAGAATTACTTTTATAATTTTCTTTTTTTTGTAGACATCTTTCACTTTTTCATTATCATTAATGAAAAAATGAAAGATATCTACAAAAAAAAAGACCATTATAGCAGAAATGTTTTAATAGTAATTAAAAAATTATCTTAGAAGCTCAAATATATTTTTTAATCCAAAAATAATACAATGCAACATTTCAATTTATTGTAAAAGATCTTTTAAAATTTTTCTAGTAATTTAATACAGTGGGTGATCAGTTAACGAACATAATCCATTCCAAGACAATGTTTGTTATCCGAACTGTTTGTTAACCGATCCTCGATATACCATAGGTTTTTATAGGAATTTCATTAATTCGTTCCGGAAACCCAAAAAACATAAATAAAAAATTATATAATATGCTACATTTTCTTGCTACATTTATTTATATGTAATAACAATAATATATACATATATAATCTTGCATTTTGATCTATATGTTCATTTTCCAATAAAGAATCTGTCCAATTTCAATTGCTTTTCTTTCTCCTTCAGGATTTTTCGGATGTGATTAATAGCATTGTTGTGGTATACAGATCCCCAAACCTATTGACCTCAACCTGGTATGGGTGCCATTCTAAAACCAAAAAATTGTAAAATCTCTCTCTTACCTTCTTTAATAAATCTTTGATTTGTTTTACGTTGTCTCCGAGTTCATTTTATTTGGGAAAAACTACTGTCCTTCCAACCTTGCCCATAAGTCCAGCACGCGCAAGGCCTAAGCCTGTCATTCCGTTAGGTTAGTTAAGCCGAAATAGCCTCATGGAATATTCATTTTAATCGGGAAAACTACTGTTCTTCCATCCTTACCCATAAGTTCATAAACACATTGGGAAAACTACTTTTCTTCCATCCTTACCCATAAGTCCACGAGTGTGCAAAGCCTAAGTAGTCATTCCAATTAGATTAGTTAAGCTGAAATATCCTCATGGAATATTTTTATCTGGCAGTAGGTTAGTTAAGCCGAAATATCCTCATGGAATATTTTTATCTGGAGGTTTAACGAACGCGCAAGGCCTAAGCCTGTCATTCCGTTAGGTTCGTTAAGCCAGAAATATCCTCATGGAATATTTTTATCTGGTGGTGGCCACTTATAGAGCCGCGATCATTACAGGCTTACCAACACCCATAATGAGGCCAACCGGAAGATTGGGATTCGGGATCTCCAATTTTTCTGGATGGATCCAGGCCCGGCAAGGATCCCTCCAGAAAAATTGGAGGAGTGGGACCACCGGATCCTCCAGAATGTAACTACAGTTTACAGAATGGTACTACAATTTACTAGACAGCCATCTGGCTGACCTGTATTTCCGTCAGTCCGCAGGTCCCACAGTTAGTTCTGTGAGTGTTCGTAACCGAACATAAAAATCTTTCAAAAAAGTGTTCGTTATCCAAACTGTTCATTAACTGATCACCCACTGTATTTTATACAAAAGACTTTATATCAGTTTTGAATATGTATCATGAGTTTCTGGAAAATTTTATTTAAATAATTTATTTAATTTACCTTTTTTTAGTAAAATTATTTGTTCTTCATTATTTTCACTTTGAGAAGGAATATTAAGATGAACATTCTAAAAATATAAATAAAATTTTGATTAAAAAAGTTATAAAATTCATTCATAAAATATTAATATAAATTTTATATTATTTATTATTGAAAAAAGAGCATATGA